>ML298600.1:0-54082 GCA_005239495.1 Nicotiana undulata | reverse complement strand
ACCCCCCCCCCCCCCCCCCCGTCTCTCTCATTTTATCGAGACTGACTCTCTCTCTTCTGGTGTCTTCCTCTCCCCTTTCTCTCTAGAACCTTCTGGTTCTCCGATGGTCTCCAACCTTCATCTCCGGCCACTTCCAGGCTCACATCCTTTCAACAACCAGCCGCCTTGAAGCCTTATCTCTCCGATCCTCTCCGTCTTTGAGACCTCTGTGGGTTTCGACCATGCTAGACCACTACTGAGGCTCCTGCTTTGGTGATTTTCCGGCCTTCTCTGGTGGGGTTTGATACGACCATGCCACAATCACCATTACCTTCAAGCTTCGCGGCAGATTCTCTTATTTTTCTCTGGTTTCTTATGAAACCCTAATTTTTGGCTTAAACCTCTTAAATCTCTGTATTTTTAACGATTTAAACTTATCTCTTATGTTTTACACTATTCTCAATTCGATCTTTAAGTTTCTTCAATTTTAAAACGTTTTGTTTCCTTTCAAAACTAGGGTTTCCCAAAACCTCTTATGTGCTAGTTTTTAACTGAGTTTCCTTTCGTTCTTAAGTCCGTTCTCTACATATCTTGATGCCTTTTTAACTTTTTATCTTGTTTATGTTAAATGCCCTAATTTTTGGACTTTTGTGTTTGGGTCTTCTTGCTGCTTGATTCCTGCTAGGTTTTCTGTAAGTATCATGCTTCGAATGAGTCTTTAGCCTACTTGTGACATCTCTGCGTGATTTTATTCATATGTTCGTTCAACTCTTGCCTCTTTCTTTCAATATTGCTAAGCTTTCCTGTTTAATATGCATGGTCGTTCTTGTCTATTTAGATATAGAATTGTGACTCTTCGTTGATTGATTCTGGACTCCATACATTGGGGTTTGATTGATAAACTTTCCTTCGAGGCTTCAATTTTTACCTCTCCTATTCGAATCAATCGATTCACTTGAGTTATCTGATGGGTACTATATTCTTATTGTCTATGTCCTTAATTAGAATGTTTCGAATTTAGCTGTAATTATTTACCCTATACCTAATGAACTATGATTCTTTCCCTGTTGATTCTTGACTGATTTTTACTTTTCCTTATGTAATTATGTGTTTTGCCGTTTGAATTTTGAATCCCTTGACCTAAGGGAATGATTGTCTTGATTCCTTAGTTAATTGATTCCGAGTTTCCCTATTACTTAACAAGCCTGGGTCCTTTCCTTATTTAGGTATGGTACTGATTTTCCTTACCTTATGTGGCTGCATGTCTTTACCATTTCTGAGTTTGAATCCCATGATTCAAGGGAACCATGTCATTGATTTCCTGACTGATTGGGATTCTGCCTTCTCTTCTTACCATGCATTTGTGATTCTTACCTTATTTGATTACCTGTTTTCAACTATAAATACTTCACTCTTTCAATACTGAACACACGAACACACACAGACATCCATACTCTATACTACTCTCTTGTACTCTCTTTCTGTTCTCTTTGCTCTACTTGTTGCTCTCTATTCTTGCCTATTATTGCCAAGGCTAATAGTGCTATCATTTTGCTCTCTTCTGCTTTATTCTCTCTCTTAACACTGGTATGTTCTAATTTAAGTTTCCAACACCCTAAAACAATATGTTTCAATTTTGGTTAAGATTCTTGTTGTTTCTTTTGTGCTTTTACTTATGGTTCTATTGCCTACCATGTAACTAGTATGTGTACTCTCTTTCTATGATCTCTCTTCTTCTTCTAACCTTACATGGCTCCTGTTTTGCTCTCTATGATTCATTATGGCCTATGTGATCCTTTACTTCTTCTTTCTGCATATCTAGCATCTCTTTATGTATGTTTCTTCATCAATTGCCTGTCTTCTAATGCACCTATAATACTTAGTATTCTCATATATGTATCTATAATATATGATAAACTCTTGGCATATCACACTTTGTGAAAATCTGTAACTTTGTGCTAAGGACTAATTACTGCAAATATGCTGCTACCATTACTTGTCCTCAATCCCTTTCCCCTATTTGTGTTTGCTTTCTTGATTTCTGCATACCTGCTGAGTTGTGACCATTCTACTGCTTCCTTTTCAAACTGTTTTTAGTATCCTCTAAGCCAAGTTATTTCAAAACTCCCTTTTAAACTCAACTCTTTTTAACTACTCCTTCCTGCACTTCACACTGCTCTTAGACCTTTAGGTTCCACCCCCTCAGTGTGAGCATTGCTTAGGGACCTTGAGTTCCCTCTTAACTTTGACACACTGAGGCAGGTAATTCTACACTGCACCTATCTCAACTTTGGCAATTGCTGGGTGCTGGTATTGGCCAGGGCCCTCACAAGGACCTTTGGGAGCTTTGCCGCACCTAGGCTATGTAAGGCTGTGAAGCTCGAAAGGGATGAGGCTGGAAGATTGGGCATGTTTGAAGGCTCTCAATAGAATAACTTCTTATTTTTCTCTTTGCAATTACTGTAATTCATTTGCTATGGTCTGTAATAATTTATAAACAAACGATTGGGGCTGGATAGTGAATATGGGAGGGACTTATGCATGTTTTGTGTAGTATGGGTAGAAATCATGACTTAGGCTTTATTTCCCTACGTGCGCAATAGTATCATGCTTAGGACATGCATACCATACATTAAAATCATGCTTAGGTGCTTCATTTCAACATATCTATTATATTCACGCCATCTGACACCATGTTCCTAGTATAACTAAATGAGTAACAAAAGGCTATCATAATGTATTGCTCATGCATTTTGTAAACATGACGTATAGAAACCATGTCTTAAGGTGATAATTTATGCATTAGATATCCTTCCCTTAGGACTTCTTGTTTATCATAACTTGAACGCCTAGTTAACATGATCTAATACTCCCATAAAATATGTTTAATCTACTTGAAATAATTTCATGCAAACAGGTATCTATTTAAATCAGAATCCAAACATGCATGCTCACCCTCTTAAAATAAGTAGGCAATGCATACAACGCCTAGGCAAACTTTAGTCCTAATACGCATTAAATCAAATAAATTATGTTCCACTAGTTTAATCAGTTCTCTTTCAACATTTTGAACCCTGCTGCTCCCACTCCTGTTTTACCTCACTGAAGTGCATTTTACTTTTACTAAAACTCCTGCTCTATTTTAAACAGTCTCGAAGTTGTGCATCTATCTCCTTTTACTGATCTTTACTGATTCCCATTCTATTATGTTTTCAAACTACTGGGATTTCAAAAGATGCCTCATTCTGCTCAAAATCGCGCCATTTCGAATCCTTGCTTTTTATGTCTTTAAAGTCACTATATTTTGATACCATCTCACTACTTCTTTTACTACAGTTCTTTGAAAACTGATAATTATTATTCTATGTTAAGCCACTGTATTTTTTAGTCACTATGTTACTTCTAACCACTGTATTTTTTAATCACTAAGTTACTTCTAACCACTGCTTTAATAACCTCCATCTATGTTTACTGAAAGCTTTAAATCACCGCATATTTCTAAGTTTGCCACTGCCTTTAGCTACTGTATATTTTGAAATCAACTATCAGTCTTAATTAAAGTTTCAGTCTTCATTAAGTTTTTTAACCCAGATTCCTACAACCTATTTTACTAAAATCCCTATTTTGAACTCATGTCTTGAGACTTTAATCATGTGTGAGACGTGCTACTTACATGTCTATGTGTGGAGGGATCTGTGAGCCTTTCTTTGTCTTTATGTGTCCCCTCATATGTGCAGTCCTACTTGTTTTGTATGTCGCCTATATTTTGTCCGTTAAACCTAAGGGTTCAGCCTAGTTCCTGCCTTGTAGGATTAGTAGTCCTAAACACCCTCCAGGACTTATAGGATGGGACGGGTAATGGCACACAATAAGCATTCGTGACCAACACACGCATTTTTAAAAACCTTTACGGGGTGGGAAGGGTAGAATACAGATATGATGACCGGTGCGCTAATACCACATGTAGTGATCCGTATTACTTTAAACCTAGGGTAGTTTCTTTTCAAATGTTTATTTTATACTTTCTCCAAAAGAATTTTAAGCTTGTTTGAAATCCCCTCTTATATGAACCTTACTTGTTACTTGTTCACCGTCCAAATTCACAAAACTTATTGGCTGGGACCCACAGTTGTGGATCTTGAGGGGTGCCTAACACCTTCCCCTTGGGATAATTTCAAGCCCTTACCCAATCTCTGGTAACGCGAACTAGTTCATGAGTTATCAACTCTAGGTGCCCTAACGCACCATAAAAATCGTTAGGTGGCAACTCTTCCTTAAACCCTTTCTTTTAAGGAGTTGTCCAAAATGTCATAAACCCGATCTCTCCATACCTAACCCGTGTGATAGAAAAAGGAGGCGCGACACTAGGTTGCCTAGGTCTCACAAGTCACGGATAAACTTGGTAGAGTCTGAGGGATCGGTACGGAGACGTCTGTACTTGTCCCTTAGAGGCTGCAAAGTTAAAAATAACTTCACATCTTTTCTTATCTGTCGTGCGATTTGAAATTCTTAATGCTAACTGAGTTTCTATTCTATTCTCTCGCAGATGGCGAGAACACGTGCTTCCTCATCTACCGACCAGCAACCTGATGCTCCCGTTGCAGCTCCTACTAGAGGCTGAGGCAGGGCCAGGGCTCAGCCTAGAGCAGCAACCCCAGTAGAGGATCCTCAGGTGGAGATTGCTGAGGAGGTTCCTACACAGACAGTCCCATATGGACCAGCTCAGGTCCCAAAGGGGTTCATTGAAACCCCGATACTTTAGGACGCTCTGGTCCGCTTAGTGGGCCTTATGGAGATCGTGGCTCAGGCCTGTCTACTTCCTACAGCACCAGCCATCTCTCATGCTGGGGGAGGGGCCCAGACTCCTACTACCCGCACACCAGAGAAGTTAGCTTCTCAGTTCCAAACTCCAGCACCTCAAACATCAGGAGTAGCTCAGCCGAGTATTGTGGCACATGTCGTTGAGGGAGCATCTATGACTACTGATGCTTTATGGAGATTGGATCGGTTCACCAAGTTGCTTCCTACTACTTTCAGTGGTGCACCATCAGAGGACCCATAAGATTACTTAGACAGTTGCTATGATGTTCTTCGGAACATGGGGATCGTTGAGACCAATGGGGTCGATTTTGCTACTTTCCGTCTTTCTGGTCCCGCCAAGACTTGGTAGAGGGATTATTGCTTGACCAGACGAGCTGGATATTCGTCCTTGTCTTGGGCTCAGTTCTTTGAGTTGTTCTTGGAGAAGTTTCTACCAGTTACCCAGAGAGAGGATCTTCGGAGGCAGTTTGAGCGTCTCCAGCAGGGCTCTGTGACAGTTACCCAGTATGAGACCCGGTTTATCACTTTGGCTAGACATGCGATCATGATACTCCCCACTAATCGGGAGAGAGCGAGGAGGTTTATTGAGGGGTTAGCTCAGTCGATTAGGCTACAGATGGCTAGAGAGACAGGTACTGATATTTCATTTCAGGAGGCGACCAATGTGGCCAGGCGGATTAAGATGGTCTTATTACAGGGCAGTGGTCGGGGGTCTGACAAGAGGCCTCGTCATTTTGGCCGATTCAGTGGTGCCTCATCTGGAGGTAGAGATTCTTTTGGCAGAGGTCATCCTCCTAGACCATTCCTGTCAGCACTTCAGGTATCCCGCAGTGCACCATCAACTCCTATCATTGTACCGTCGCTTCAGAGCTTTTAGAGTGGTTATTCTGGCCGACAGGGACAGTTTCAGGGTCAGCAGTCTCAGCAACATAGGTCTTGTTACTCTTATGGTGGTCCAGGGCACATTGCCAGGTATTTCCCTTGAGCTTGTAGTGGTTCTCAGCATCACCCCCACCCCCTCAGCCAGCTAGGGGTGGATGTCGAGGTTTCAGAGGTGGAGGCCAGACAGTTAGAGGTGGAGGATAGGCTATGAGGGGTAGAAGTCAGCCCGCAGTAGGTCGACCCAGGGATTTTCGGATTGGTGGGGCTCAGCCACGATGATATGCTATTCCTGCTAGGCCTGAGGCTGAGGCCTCCGATGCAGTCATTACAGGTATGGTTTCAGTTTTCAGCAGAGATGCTTCGGTGTTGTTTGATCTGGGGTCCATATTTTCCTACGTTTCCTCATATTTTGCTCCTTATCTGATTATGCCCCGTGATTCCCTGAGTACTCCTGTATATGTGTCTACACCGGTGGGTGATTATATTGTGGTAGATCGAGTCTACGGGTATTGTATAGTGGTTATTGGTGGTCTTGAGACCCGTGTTGATCTTTTACTTCTTGATATGGTTGATTTCAATGTCATTTTGGGGATTGATTGGTTATCTCCCTATCATGCTATTCTGGATTGCCATGCGAAGACTGTGACATTGGCTTTACCAGGAGCACCCCGATTGGAGTGGAGGGGGAATCCTGGTCATTCTTCTGGCAGTGTTATCTCGTATATGAAGGCTCGACGTATGGTCGAGAAGGGATGCTTGGCCTATTTGGCTTATGTTCGTGATTCTAGTGCCGAGGTTCCCCCTATGGAGTCTGTGCCCATTGTTCGTGAGTTTCCAGAGATATTCCCTGCTGACCTGCCGAGTATTCCACCCGACAAGGATATTGAATTTTGCATTGATTTGGCTCCGGGCACTCAGCCCTTTTCTACCCCGCCATATCGTATGGCCCCGACAAAGTTAAAGAAGTTGAAGGATCAGTTACAAGATTTGCTGGCTAATGGCTTTATTAGGCCTAGTGTTTCTCCTTGTGGTATGCCAGTGTTGTTTGTTAAGAAGAAAGATGGAACAATGAGAATGTGTATTGACTACCGGCAATTGAACAAGGTTACTATCAAGAATAAGTATCCTTTGCCGAGGATTGATGATTTGTTCGATCAGCTTCAGGGTGCCAAAGTGTTTTCCAAGATTGACTTGCGATCTGGTTACCATCAGTTGGGGATTAGGGCGTCTGATATCCCTAAGACAGCCTTTCGCACTCGGTATGGGCATTATGAGTTCTTGGTGATGTCATTTGGGTTGACAAATGCCCCAGCTGCTTTTATGGATTTGATGAACCGAGTGTTCAGGCCCTATTTGGATTTGTTTGTTATTGTCTTCATTGATGATATTTTGATTTACTCCTGCAGCCGAGAGGAGCATGAGCAGCACCTTCAAGTCGTTCTCCAGACTCTGAGGGACAATCAGTTGTATGCCAAATTTTCAAAGTCTGAGTTCTGGTTGAGTTCGGTTGCATTTCTGGGTCATGTGGTGTCGGCAGAGGGTATTCAGGTGGATCCCATGAAGATTTCAGCAGTCAGAGATTGACCTAGACCCACCTCAGCTACGGAGATTCGGAGTTTCTTGGCTTAGCAGGTTACTATCGTTGGTTTGTGGAGGGCTTTTCATCTATTGCAGCCCCGATGACCAAGTTGACTCAGAAAGGTGCCCAATTCAGGTGGTCAGATGAGTGTGAGGCGAGATTTCAGAAGCTCAAGACAACCTTGACCACGGCACCAGTGTTAGTTTGCCCACAGGTTCAGGGCTATATACCGTGTATTGTGATGCTTCACGGGTTGGACTTGGTGTAGTGTTGATGCAGGATGGAAAGGTTATAGCTTATGCTTTACGTGAGTTGAAGGTTCATGAGAAGAACTATCTGGTTAATGATTTAGGGTTAGCAGCCATTGTCCATGCACTGAAGATTTGGAGGCATTATCTGTATGGTGTGTCATGTGAGGTGTTCATAGATCATAAGAGTTTGGTATATATGTTCAAGCAGAAAGAGTTGAATATGAGGCTGAGAAGATGGTTGGAGATGTTGAAAGACTATGACATTACCATCCTATATCATCCGGGGAAGGCCAATGTGGTGGCCGATGCTTTGAGCCGGAAGTCAGTCAGCATGGGCAGTCTTGCTTATATTCCGGTCGGGGAGCGACCGCTTGCTTTAGATGTTCAGGATATGGCCGATCGGTTCATAAGATTGGATGTTTATGAGATTGCTAGTGTTTTTGGCTTATACTGTGGCCCGTTCTTCGTTGTTTGATCGTATTCGAGACCGGCAGTATGATGATCATCATTTATGTGTCCTTAGGGATACGGTCCGGCACGGAGGTGCCAAGAAGGTTACAGTTGATGATGATGGAGTCTTGAGGATGCAGGGCCGTATTTTTGTACCTGATGTTGATGGACTTCGTGGGTTGATATTGCACGAGGCCCATAGTTCCCGGTATTCCATTCATCCAGGTGCCGCAAAGATGTACCAGGATTTGCGGAAACATTATTGGTGGCGGAGGATGAAGAATGATATTGTGGCATATGTAGCACGGTGCTTGAACTGTCAGCAGGTTAAGCATGAGCACCAGAGACCCGATGCTTTGATGCAGCAAATTGAGATTCCCGAGTGGAAGTGGGAGCGTATCACCATGCATTTCGTAGTTGGACTCCCACAGACTCAGAGGATGTTTGATGCGGTGTGGGTCATTGTGGATAGGCTGACCAAGTCAGTACACTTCATTCAGGTATCGGTTTCGTATTTTTCGGAGAGGTTGGCCAAGATCTACATCAGGGAGATTGTTCTCCTGCATGGTGTGCCCATTTTTGGAGAGTCTGAGCGCACTATTTAGATCTTGAAGGATATGTTGCGAGCATGTGTCATGGACTTTGGAGGTTCATGGGACCAATTTTGGCCCTTAGCTGAGTTTGCCTACAACAACAGCTATCAGGCGAGCATTCAGATGGCTCCTTATGAGGCGTTGTATGGTAGGCAGTGTCGGTCGCTAGTTGGGTGGTTCGAGCCGGGGGAGGCTAGGTTGTTGGGTTCAGAGTTAGTTCAGGATGCCTTGGATAAGGTGAAGATCATTCAGTATAGACTCCGTACAGCTCAATCCAGGCACAAGAGTTATGTAGACCGCAGAATTCGTGATTTGGCATTCATGGCAGGAGACCGGGTATTGCTTCGGGTATCGCCCATGAAGGGCGTCATGAGGTTCGGAAAGATGGGCAAGTTGAGCCCTAGGTACATTGGTCCCTTTGAGATTCTTGAGAAGGTAGGAGAGGTGGCCTACAGACTTGCTTTGCCACCGAGTTTATCAGTCGTGCATCCGGTGTTTCATATATCTATGCTCCGGAAGTATCTTGCCGATCCCTCTCGTGTACTAGACTTCAGCAGTGTCCCGTTGGACAAGGATTTGACTTATGAGGAGGAGCCAGTAGCCATATTACCTCGACAGGTTCGTTAGTTGAGATCGAAGAGTTATCCTTCGGTCCGTGTTCAGTGGAGAGGCCAGCCTGTTGAGGCAGCAACCTGAGAGTCCGAGTCCAATATGCAGAGCATATATCCCCATATTTTCCTCGATTCAGGTACCTTTCTATTTCCGTTCGAGGACGAACATTTATTTTAGAGGTGGAGATTTTGATGACCCAAAAGGTCATCTCGTGTATTTCTAGATAATTCTTTGTTCCGAGGTCATGAGAACCCCCTTCTATCTCACCTCGATTTGCGTGCACAGCCCGGGCATGTCGCCGGGAAGTCGTTATGCGACAAACTTAGGAAAAAGATAATTTTGTGTTGAAAATTGTATTGAGTTGACTTTGGTCAGCATTTTTGGTAAACGGACCCGGACCCGTGATTTGACGGTCCCGGAGGGTCCGTAAGAAAATATGGGACATGGACGTATGCCCGGAATCTAATTCCGAGGCCCCAAGCCCGAGAAATGAATTTTTAAAAGAAAATATTTTCTGAAAATATAAGAGGTTTTTGAAAATGAATTTGTATGTCAAATCTATGTTATCGGGCCCGTATCTTGGTTCTGGAGCCCGGTACATGTTCTATATAATATTTATGCCATATCTGTGAGGTTTGGTAAGAAACGGAAGTCATTTGACGTGATTCGGACCATGAATGCAAAGTTTGATGTTTTAGAAGTTTTTTGAAATTTTCACTGATTTTGGGGTTTAATTCATTGTTTATGCTAATATTTTGGTGATTTGATTACACGAATAAGTCCGTAGGATGTTTTGAGGTTGTGTGCATATTTGGTTTGGAGCCTCGAGGGCTCAAGTGTGTTTTGGATAGGCGTCGGGGTGTTTTTGAACTTATAAACTGGTGTAAAACTGGTTGCTAGTGTCTGGTATAATGTACTATGCGATCGCATAAGGTCCCCCGCGATCGCATAGCACAGGCTGGGATGGGGGCTGGGTTTGCTCTACGCGAACGCAAAGAGCTGGGTGCGAACGCAGAGCTTTAAGGTCCTTGCTCTACGCGAACGCACCCCTTCTGTCACGATCACATAGGTTTGGTGAGAGGCTGGGACTGGGTAGCTAGTTACTCAGTGCGAACGCGGTCCCTTAGTCCCGATCGCGGAAGATAGAAAAGGGGAAACTATGCGAACGCACCTAGGTGGTCGCGAACGCATAACTTTAAAGGGGACCTGGGGGCTGGGTATCTTTAACCCTGTACATACACGGCCCCACGTTTGCGAACACATAGGTCTGATAAGTCAACTCTTCGCGAATGCAGCCAGGGGTCCGCGAACGTGAAGAGCATTTTCACCCAGTTATATTTTCAGTCAAAAAAAGATAATACACTTACGGGAGTAAACCCAATTTTCACAACTCCTTCTTCTTCACACCACTTTGGGCGATTCTTGGAAGAAATTCTTCACCATAACTTCATAGGTAAGTGATCTTAGACTCATTTACTTCCATTTTTATCAACACCCATTAGGCCTAAAACATGAGATTAAGGGTAGAAAATTAGGGATTTGGGTAGAGTTAGGGCTTTTTTATTTATTGGGAATTTGACCTTGTTTTGGGGACGGATTTCAAAACAAATTATATATTCGGGCTCGTGGGTGAATGGGTGATTGGGTTTTGGTCCGAACCTCGTGTTTTGACCAAGCGGGCCTGGGGTCGATTTTTGGATTTTTGGGAAGAATGCTAGAAAGTCTACAATTAAGCATTGGAATTGAAAAGTTTAGCATTTATTGATGTTATTGAGTCTATTATGTCTAGCGAGTTTGAAAGGGAAAGCGGTGCTTGAGGCTAGGTTTTGATCGTGGAGGTCGAGGTAAGTGTTTGGCCTAACCTTAGCTTGAGGGAATAGGTGTTGAGTCGTATTTTCTATGTGTTTATTCCATGTTCAACGTATAGGTGAGGTGACGAGTACCTATATGTTGTTATCAAGCATGCCCGTGAGTCGGATATTATGAATTTTGTGATTTCCATTGATATTTACTGCACTTTGGATTAAATGTCACTTTGGTGGTGGTTGATTTGATGGAAATTCTTGGTTGTGAGTACTTTTGAACCTTTGTTTCGGTTGAGGAATATTTCGTAAAGTTATGTACTTGAGTGAGATTGGTTATAGCTGTGTCCCTTGCCGGGACGGTGTTATTTCTGTTGTTGTTCCCTTGCCGGGATGTTATTATTTATTGTTATGGTTCATGCTGTTGATTTCTTTCTTGCCAAACTGCTGTTGTGATATTGTTGGGTGAGGAAGAGTGTAAAAGCACGAAGTGTGATGCCGTGTATTTATTTATTGTGAGGATGAGAGTGTAAAAGCACGAAGGGTGATGCCGTGCCATGATATGATATTAAAAGCACGAAGGATAATGTCGTGCTGTTTCTATTTATTCATTATTTTGGTTAGGATGAGAGTAAAATCACAAAGGGTGATGTCTTGCACTTGTTTTGGTGAGGATGAGAGTAAAAGCATGAAGGGTGATGTCGTGCACTTGTTTTGGTGAGGATGAGAGTAAAAGCACGAAGGGTGATGTCGTGCACTTATTTTCTCTGAGTTGCTATTTCCTGTTGTTACTTTGATATTTAAATTGTTGCCTTATTCAGTTATACTTGTTATCTGCTATCCCTTTTCCCCAGCATGTTTTCCCTCGTTTTTTTACTTAATTGTTCACTTCCGGTCATTATTTGTTTATTATATTATTAGATTGCACATGTGATATTATTTGTCGTGTCCTAGCCCTGTCACTACTTCACCGAGGTTAGGCTTGGCACTTACTCAGTACATGGGGTCGGTTGTACTAATACTACACCTGCACAATTTTTGTTGTGCAAATCCCGGTACAGGACCCAGTGGACATTGAGCTAGGCGGTTTCCTTCAGTCCACACGGAGACACTAAGGTAGTCCTGCAGGCGTCCGCAGGCCTTGGCGTCCCCTTCTACTTCTTCATTTCTATTTTTAGTATTTCAAAACATCTGTATTATTTCTTTCAGACCTTTTTATGCATTAATCTTAGATAGTCCGTGACATTGTAACTCCAAAGATCTGGGTTGGTTATTTTGACAATTCGTAAAAAGTTTGTGGATTTAGTTATGTAATTATTTTATCCGTTCTCATTATTATCTTTTGTTTATGGAAAAGTCGTATTTCACTTGTTCTTATTTAACAATAAAGGTTTTTAATAAATTTGAGCAATTACGTTGGCTTGTCTAGCCGGTACAACGTTAGACGCCATCACGGTCCCGATGGTGGGAATTTCGGGTTGTGACAACTCAAGACAACCCTGACTACAACTCCGGTGTTGGTATTGCCTACGGGTTCAGGGTCCTATACAGTCTATTGTGATGCCTCGAGGATTGGCCTTGGAGCAGTATTGATGCAGGACGGTAGGGTAATTGCCTACGCGTTCAGACAGTTGAAGGTGCATGAGAAGAACTATCCATTTCATGACCTCGAGTTGGCAGCAATTGTTAACACCCTGAAGATATGGCATCATTATTTATTCGGTGTTCCCTGTGAGATTTTCACGGATCACCGGAGATTGCAGCACTTGTTCAAGCAGAAGGATCTCAATTTGCGCCAGCGTAGGAGATTGGAGTTACTCAAGGATTATGACATCACTATATTACACCACTCGGGGAAGGCCAATGTGGTGGCCGATGCCTTAATTCGCCGGGCGTAGAGTTTGGGGAGTTTGGCATATCTTCCGGCAGTTGAGAGGCCCTTAGCCTTGGATGTTCAGTCCTTAGACAGTTAGTTCGTGAGATTTAATTTTTCGGAGCCTTGCCGGGTTTTAGCTTGTGTGGTTGCTCGGTCTTCTCTTTATGACCGCATTCGAGAGTTCTAGTATGATGATCCCCACCTTATGGTTCTTCAGGACAAGGTTCAGCGAGGTGATGCCAGGGATGTGACTATGGGAGATGACGGTGTGATGAGGATGCAAGGTCGGACCTGTTTGCCCAATGTGTATGGGTTTAGGGAGTTGATTCTTGAGGAGGCCTATAGATCGCGGTATTCCATTCATCCAGGTACCGCGAAGATGTACCAGGATCTGAGACAACACTACTGGTGGAGAAGGATGAAAAAGGATATGGTGGAGTTTGTGGCCAAGTGTCTCAACTATCAACAAGTCAAATATGAGCATCAGAGGCCATGAGGGTTACTTCAGCAGATTGAGCTTCCAGAGTGGAAGTGGGAGCAGATCACCATGGACATTGTTGTTAGACTTCCTTGGACTTTGAAAAAGTTCGATGTTATTTGGGTGATTGTGGATTGGCTGACCAAGTCAGCCCATTTCATCCCGGTGTTGACTACATATTCCTTCGAGAGGTTGGATGAGATTTATATCAGGGAGATTGTTCGCCTCCACGGTATTCCAGTATCTATCATTTCAAACAGAGGTACACATTTCACTTCAAGGTTCTGGAGAGCCGTTCAGCAGGAACTAGGCACCAGGGTAGAGTTGAGTACAACTTTTCACCCTCAGACGGATGGGCAGTCCGACCGCACGACTCAGATTCTTGAGGATATGCTCGGTGCCTGTGTGATGGGTTTTGGAGGGTCATGGGACCGATACTTGCCACTTGCAGAGTTTTCTTATAATAATAGTTACCAGTCTAGCATTCAGATGGCATCATATGAGGCTTTGTATGGTAGATGATGCCGGTCTCTAGTGAGATGATTGGGCGAGGCCCGATTGTTGGGTATAGATTTGGTCCAGGATGCCCTGGACAAGGTGAAGGTGATTCAGGAGAGACTTTGCACAGCTCAGTCCAAGCAGAAGAGTTATGCGGACCGGAAGGTTCGTGATTTGGCATTTATGGCTGGTAATCGGGTTTTGCTTCGGGTATCGCCTATGAAGGGTGTCATGAGGTTCGGGAAGAAGGGTAAGCTGAGTCCGAGATTTTTTGGCCCTTTTGAGGTGTTGCGGTGTGTTGGGGAGGTTGCTTATGAGCTAGCCTTGCCTTCCAACCTAGTAGGAGTTCACCCGGTATTCCACGTCTCTATGCTCCGGAAGTATCACGGTCCCGACCCATGTTTTGGATTTCAGCTCAGTCTAGTTGGACAAGAATCTATGTTGAGGAGCGAGTAGCTATATTAGATAGGCAGGTCAGAAAGCTCAGGTCAAAGAATATTACATCAGTCAAGGTTCAGTAGAGGGGTCAGCCGGTTGATGAGGCGACTTGGGAGACCGAGCAGGATATGCGCAGTCAGTACCCTCATCATTTCACCGCTTCAGGTATGTCTCCATACTCTTTCGAGGATGAACGATTTTCTTAAGATGGGGAGAATGTAATGACCCGGTCGGTCGTTTTGAGAGTTAGCACCCCGATTCCCTAATAACTGTTTCCCCATGTCTATTACTGCATTTGGGACTTGTCGCAACGTTTAGTTGTGAATTTCGGAGAGTTTTTGGACACATAGTCCCTATATGTGAGTTTAAGCTTTAGAAATCGGATTATGGGTGAAACTGTGTGAAGACGGATCCGCAATGGAATTCCATTGACTCCGTTAGCTCCGTTGAGTTATTTAGGGGTTAGGAGCGTGTCTAGAATATGTTTTCGAGGTCTGTAGTAGATTTAGGCTTGAATTGGCGAAAGTTAGAATTTTTTCGATTTCGGCCGATAGGTGAAATTTTGATATCAGGCCCGGAATGGAATTCAGAGAGTGGATGTAGGTCCGTAGTGTCATTTATCACATGTGTGTAAAATTTGAGGTCATTCGGACTAGTTTTGACATGTTTACGCATCGGTTGTGGATTTTGGAAATTTTTATAAGTTCTTAGGCTTGAATCCATGTATAATTATTGATTTTGGTGTTATGTGATGTGTTTTAGAGGCTCTACCAAGTTCGAATGAGGTATTAGGACTGGTTGGTAAGTTTGGTTGAGGTCCCGGGGGCCTCGGTTGTGTTTCAGATGCTCAAACGGGTATTTTTAGCCTTATGTGATTGCTGGTGGAATTGCAACAATTTTTCCTTCATCGCCATAGCGTGAGAGAGTCCGCGATTGCGTAGAGTAAATGGAGGAAAGCAGGATTTTTTTCATCGTGATCACATAAAGAGGAACACGATCGCATAGGTTGGGCAGCCTTGGCCACTGCGTTCGCGTGGGCCTTGTTGCGTTCGCGTAGAAGAAATAAGGCGGCAGGTGTTTTAGCGTACTTCTACGCGGTCGCGTGAAGCCAACCGTTATTTCTTAGGTCTGAGTATGTTGAGGAATGCGTTCGCCATCTTATCGTTGCGTTCGCGTAGAGGAAAATTTAGGCGCGTGTTTGTTACCCTTCGCGATCGGGACTGGTGGTCCTCGATTGCAGTGAACGTGACCTGGGCAGATTCTTAAAAGACCCAAATCGAGGGTTTGAACCATTATTCATATTTTGAACTTGGGAGCTCGGGAAAGTGCGACTTTTGAAGAGTTTTCACCTAGGCAATTTGGGTAAGTGATTCCTACTCGGTTTAGACTAAATTCCATGATTATACACTTAAATCTATCCTTTAATTTCTAATTTATGGTGGAAAATTGGGAAAAAATTGGATAAAGTTCTTAGGCCAAGTTTTTGAGTTTTGATCGAGATTTTTGTATCCGATTCGAGTAATTCTTGTAGGGTTAGACTCGTAAGTGAATGGGTGTTCGAAATTTGTAATTTTACCTGATTCTGAGACGTGGGTCCGAGGGACTTTTTGGGAAATTTTCCTAATTTAGCGTTTTAGCTTCGAACTAATTAGCTATAACGATTTCTTAAAGTGATATTTACATTATGCAATTGAATTGAATAGATTTGGGCCATTCGGAGTTAGGTAATCTTGGCAAGAGCGTGGTGTTGAGTTGAGTAGAGCAATTGAGGTAAGTGGTTGCCTAACTCTGTGTTGGGAACTTCCCCTTAGGTTGTTTTGATACTATTTGTTGTATGGGCTCCGTGTACGTGAGGTGACGAGTACGTGCACAAGACATTGTTGCAAACATTCCATTTTTCCTATCCATTCCATAAATCATTTTACTCTTATTTCACTGTTTAATGTGCTACTTGTGTATTTTAGATCAGGAAGAAGCATGCCTACCTGTTTTACCTAAATTCCCTATTTGATACAATGTGCACCATGTTAGTTAGTCTATATCTTGTTCTTGTCTGTGACTTTTTCCTGAACTGTTTAAATACACCTTATCCGGCATCAACTCGCATTGCATGTTTAAATTGGGACTACATACGTATTCCGGGAGCTTTCCCCATGTACTGCATATTTAAAGTGGGACTACGGATGTATTGCGGGAGCTTTCCCTCTGTACTGGATATTTAAATTGGGACTACAGACGTATTTCGGGAGCTTTCCCCCTGTACTACATCTTTATATTTGGAACTACGGGACGTATTCCGGGAGATTCCGATGTGTGCTACATTGTGTTGAGCAAGGGTTCCCTGTTGCTGTTTTATTTTCAGATTATTCATTTTTACTGCTTAGCTTAGAAATTCTATCCTTCTATACTATTTTAAATTGTTTTACTTATAAAATCCAGTAGAGCCTTAATCAGACCTCGTCACTACTTGACCTGGGTTAGGCTTGGCACTTACTGGGAACCAATTGTCGTGTACTCATGCCCTTTACTG
The DNA here is from genome assembly GCA_005239495.1 of Nicotiana undulata. Classification (NCBI taxonomy): domain Eukaryota; kingdom Viridiplantae; phylum Streptophyta; class Magnoliopsida; order Solanales; family Solanaceae; genus Nicotiana; species Nicotiana undulata. Next base: position 37,293 of record ML298600.1, on the reverse strand, counting down.
CACATGTTTTCGTGTGCAGATCCATGGTGTAAGATTACTTCTAGGTATTCAAGAAAGGTGATAAGTTTAGGCTTATTGTTGTTCTTGTTATTCTAAAGGGTCGAGTTTCACAATCTATTTCTTGTTTTAATTCTCTACCAAAGGCGATTAGTTCTTTGTTAGCTAATTGATGTTATTAGAATTCAACTTCAAGAATAGATTTCTTGAATTCAAGAAACTCTTTCTTGAATTCAATCTATCTTTAATTTTCTGTATTTTTTTGTTTCTTTATTTTCTTTTAGTTTCCGCACGTTTCTTGATTTTTCTTTAGTAATTCTTGGACCCCTATCGCATTGTTATCAAGTGGTATTAGATCATAGACTAATCAAGATTTCAATCTTTATAATCTTGGGAGGTTCTTGAGCAAAAAAAAAGAATCAAGAAAAAAAAATAAAAAAAAAATAAAACCAAAAAAATAAAAAATAAAACGAAAATTAGCCAAAAAAAGGGTTATTGCTCATTATTATTTTCAGAATTCAAGTATTATTTGGTTTCCAAGTCAAGAAAGGAAACAAGAAGAGGGGATGCTAGTTCTTTCCTTATTCTTGTGGCTTTTGGGTTTTTTAAATTCTTTCTTTTTTGTTTTAACACTAACCAATTCCTATTCCTTCTAGGTTTGGTCTCCCACTTTCCTTTCCTTCTTCTAACTCCTTATTCTTATCAGTGCCGGTTGTGACTTGTTAGGTTTATTAATAAATCTAAGATTAACAACCAAGACTTGCTTTGAGTGGAAAAATGCAAGAGAGGTGAGAGAGTATTAGAAGGAAAAGGCCAAATTTGAGAGATACGTAATTCTTCTAATCATTCTTCAAGATGTCTCAAATAGGTAGTTGTAGTGAAAGGAGGCGAGTTATGACTCAACAACTTGAAAAGGCGAACTTACAGTATAACAAATGGAAGGAAGACAATGGTAAAATTATTTTTCAAACAAGAGCTAAAGTGTTGTCTGCGATTGTGCCTTAGAATTGACAAGGAGTTTGGCTATAACTTAAATAGAACTTATATGGTTGAGAAATTGAACTTGCCTTGTGTTTGAGAATATTGAACCCTACATGTTGAGAGGGGTAAAGGTAGATAAAAGAGTGTGATTACTAATCTCTATTGGAAGGTATGAGGATGCGATCTGGTGTGATGTGATTCCCATGAAGAATTATCATATCTTGTTGGGAAAGCCATGGTATGTCTACAGAAGAGCTTCATATAACATGGAAAAAATAGATACTCTTTTGAGGTTAAGGGGAAGAAACTCATTCTTGGACCTTTGACTCCCTCACAAATTTTTGAAGATGAAAAGACTGTTAAAGACAATATGGAAAAATATGAGAGAGAAAAGAATGAGAGGAGTAAGGGAGTGTATGTTGACATCCCAAGAGAGGAAAAAAGAGAGGTTGTGTTGAGTGAAGAGAGTGGGATGTCCAGTAAGGTAAAGAGTGATCTTGAGAAAAAAGAAAAGAGAGAAAGCAATGAGATTAAAAAAGTCTGTGAGGTAGAGAGAGAAAAACAAGAGGGTTTGAGTAAACAAAAAGAAAAAAACATTAGTGAGAGAAAAGAGGCTAAGGGTGACGAAAACGTTAGTCTTGTGGTAAAAGCCAAAGAGAGTGTAATAAAGAAAAAAGTTTTTTTACTTCCTAACCCATTAACTCTTTCTTGTTTTACTTCTTGTGATTTTGTGCAGCCATATGTGGAAAGACCTTTTGAGATGGGAGGTGAGGCACAAGAGATGTTTGCAAAGGATCTAATTGTATTCCAACATGAATTTAGCGAAATCAATTCTTGTTGGATGGTGGAAGATAAAAGCCTTGTTAATTTCTTTGTTGTTGAACCTTTTGACTATTTTGATCCTTATTTACAGATTTACAACATGGAGTTCCCTAAAGGCATTTCTAAGTTAGAGTCATTACATAAAAGAATAAAAGGTGAAGTTGTTCCATTAATAAATAAGTCCATGTATAGTATGTATAATAGGTTTATTCACATTCTTGGCCTTTCTAGAACACCTAAGGTATTTTTGGAGGTAAAGAACTATACTCTTACTTCTTATGTTGGTGACTTTATAATTTTTATAGATGATGGTATTTTGGTGCATATCAAGCCAGTCATTAACTGTAATATCTAAGTTCAAGTGCAAGAGTATTTTTCTTACTTTTGAAATTGAGTATGACATATGTATCACGACCCAATTTCTTAGTCATGATGGAGCTTGTCGTGGAATCAGGCAAGCCACCCATTTCATTGAAACCAAGTATATTTTTCAGGAAAAAATTATAAATTCTGAAGCAAAAATATCAATAGAAATCCATATAAAGATCTAACATCATTAAAACAATTAAAAATCCCAACCCCGGATCTAGTGTCACCAAGTCACGAGCTAATATTACATAAAAAGGTTGAAATGGAGAAATAGACAACATAGTCTCTTACAAAGTGCAACAGGAAGAATAAGAAGGAGAAGACGAGGTTACGATCGCCAGCTGCTACCTCGACAACTCTGATGAAACTCTGACGGCTGCTCAGTACCTATTGCCGAGTCCCAAAGTACCTGGATATGCACACAAGGTGCAAGGGGTAACGTGAGTACACCAACTCAGTAAGTAACGAACCCACCCTATAGGCTGAGAGGTAGTGACAGACTAAACCTCCGAAATTATAGTAAACAACGTTCAAAATTAGGCATGATAACAGTTTATAAGAGAATGAAAAAAATATACCAAGTCTGCCCTGTATAATCTACAAGCAGTATATAAGTATGAGAAATCAGAATGGGAATGCACAAAGTGCTCGTAACTCTCACACAAAAGTCCACTCAATACTATAGATGGCTCTCAAGCCTAGGTAAAGTCCATCCCGGATTATACATAAACACAGGTGACCATAGTCACTCAGTACTCAGGAAAAAGGCCAATCCAATCCCGCGGAGAAGATCCATCTCCAGAACACATCACTCAAACAAAATCATCGTCCCTCACATATCGGTAACTTCGAATAAGATCCATCCCTCAATATCAGTGTGCTCACTGGGGGTGTATAGACTCCGGAGGGGCTCCTGTAAGACCAAGCGCTATATCAAGCCAACAAGGGCATGATCCGAGTATCGCTGCGGTGTGCAGTCCGATCTCATAACAATCTCAATAATAGGCTCTCGGCCTCACGTAGTCATTACTCTCCAGTCTCACTCATATGGCTCACAAATGTATAAATCAGCCTGAATCAATGATAACATGTATAAAATTAACAAATAGTGAGACAGAGACATGAAACGTAAGGCTATAACAGGACTGAGTACATGAAAGAAAATAATAACAAATTGAGACAGCAACAACTGACCACTCGGGTCTTAGAATTTTTTGACGTGAAGCCTTAGCATTTTTACATGACATGATTTCTAGCATATTCAAATTAATTACAACCTTCACAGTACGAATATCAACCTGTAATAGAAATTAGACGGTGCCATGGGATGAGCCAGGCCACAATCATTCGGTGTACGCTCTCACGCCCGTCACTTGGCATGTGCGTTACCTTAATTACAATCATATATCATGTAGTTTGGGGTTTAGAACCCTTAGGACCAAGTTTGGAAACGTTACTTACCTCAAAACCGGCTAAATACTAGTCCACAGTGCCTTTGCCTCTAGACTCGGCCTCCGAGTGCTCCAAATCTACCAAAAATCAGATTTATATCATTATTACATGCCAAGGAACGAAACACATTCGAAATTTATCACAATTACCCAAAAATCCCAAAATTTGTCAAACCTGACCCTCGGGCCCACATCTTGGAATTCGATAAAATATACACCACAAGAACCCTCATCCACCCACGAGTCTATACATACCAAGAACATCAAAATCGGAGTTCAAATGACCCCTCAAATTCCCATTTTAAAGTCTCTGAAAACAAGCCCTAATTACCCAATTTTAGCCTTGATTTCCCCCAATTGTCACCACTAATCAGTCCATTAATCACACATAAACGAGTTTTAAGTCCAAAAGCCTTACCTCCACGAAGAACTCTCGATTTTCCTCTTCCAAAACCCTTTAAAAGCTTCAAACCCGTAAGAAAATGGTGAAAGAATGACCAAAATTCGCTAAGGAGCCTTTTCATATGTTATGCCTAGGGATTCCCGCACCTGCGGCCAATTTATCGCACCTGCAAACCCGCACCTGTTGTCCCAGGTGCCCGCCTGCGAAAAATCACTTAAAGCCAAAATTTTGCACCTGCGATGGAACTTCCGCACCTGCGACTCCGCAAGTGCGGCCCCAGCCCCGCATCTGCGGCCTTTCCTCCTGTCCACCCAAATCCGCATTTGCGGCCTATTTTCCGCTTCTGCAGGCCTGCACCTGCGGTCCCTTATCCGCAGGTTCGGTTACACCAGCACCAGCAGCATCAGCTGCTATTTTCCAACTTAAAATCCCCCGATGGCTATCCGAAATCACCCCGTTCCCCTCGGGACCCCAACCAAAAATACCAACAAGTCATAAATGATCACTCGGACTTAGTCACACTCTCGGAACACCCAAAATAACATCAAAACACTAAATTCGCCTCGGATTCAAGCCAATGAACTTAGAATTTTCCAAATTTTGCCAAAGATGTCGAAACCATCCAAAACACATCTGATTAACCTGAAAATTTGCACACACATCCAAAATGACCCTACGAACCTGTTCCAACTTCCAGAATTCCATTCCGACCCCGATGACCTACTTTCCACTGCCAATCGAAAATCGCCAAAAACTCATTTTCGCCAATTCAAGCCTAATTCTACGACGGACCTCAGAATCGCATTCCGAACACACTCCTTAGTCCCAAATCACCTAACGAAGCTATTTGAGCTATAAAATCTACATTCCGAGGTCGTTTACTAATAAGTCAACTCCCAGTTTACTTTTCCAACTATTAGGCCAATTTAAGAGACTAAGTGTCTCAATTCTCACCACGACCACTCCGAACCCGAACCAACCGGCCCCAACACGTCATAACCAAACTAAGAAATGCATGACAAGGCAGAAATAGGAATAAAGGGGCTAATTCTACAGAACGACCGACCGAGTCGTTACATTCTCCCCCTCTTAAATAAATGTTCGTCCTCGAACGGGTCTAGAAACATACCTGAAGTCTCAAATAAGTGAGGATATCTGCTCTGCATCTCCCGCTCAGTCTCCCTAGTGGCCTCCTCCACAGGCTGACCTCTCCACTTGATAGCATCAAGGACAAGGATACAGGTTTGGAAGCTCCAAGAAAGCCATTTACAAGATCTCAAGCTAAATAATTGCAGACTAAGGTTACTGGACTTCAATGGGAAATAAAGAAGCTTTTAATTATAGAGGAAGATCTCAAGCCCAAAGGAGATGAATTGTCCAAGTTTTACAATTATTTGGTGGCCCAAATTTAAGTCCAAGAAGAGGAAGATTGGGTCCCAACATCAGCCCTTGAAGTCCACCAAAAGGACACCTAGAAGAGCTTAAAATGAGCTTAAAAGAGGTCCAAAAGGGGGTGTTTCAAAAGTATCCCAATTGGCGTCCAACCCAATGGCCCAAACTAGTAGTTTAAGGGCCCAAATTTGCCCCCAAAGAGGTTTGGCTGCCCACCCCCTTATTTTTACTAGCTTTATTAGGTTTTCTAGTATTTAGCAGCTTCCAAGTTAGGGTTTGACTTGGCAACCACCCTACCTAGTTTTAAGGACTTTTTACTTCTATAAATAGGAGTTCTTTTCATTAATTGTGGTACTTGATTATTGATTAATAAATATTATACTTTGGGAGTTCTTTCGAAACTTTGTGCTTATGCTTTGAGATTTATCTTTCAACCTTTACTAGTTCATAGTTCAAGATATTAAGATAACTTCTTTATTGTGATATCATTGATTTCTTTGTGGTATTCTTAGAAGGCGATTAATACTAGTTATTAATTGTTGTCTCAAGTTACTCGTAAAGCGGTCAAGATCCGAATCTATTGTTTTTGATTTGTTCTTCAGTAAAGGTGTTTGATTTCTTCTATAAATCAAAACGTTGTTGCTTGGATCTTGTCAAGGCTATAGAACTTTGTGTTCTTGGAAGTTCTTGGAATTTTTTCCTTGAATTTTTCCGTATCCTATATTTTATGCACTTTAATTCTAGTCGTTTAATTCCTTATTGTTACTGCTTCCGCATTTACTTCTTAAAATTCTTACTCTAGTTTGGATTCACAACCTGATTGTTATCACCACTGAACCTTCACTAAAGCTATATCTCTAGATCTCAACCTCCTGACCTGACGACTCAAAACAGCCATTAGCTCTACCTCGTAGGACATACCACCCTCAAGCGGAATTGTGCTGAAGTCTAGAATATGCGACAGGTCACCAACATACTTCCGAAGCATCGAAACGTGGGAACACCGGATGAACACTCAATAAGCTGGGCGGTAAAGCAAGCCTATAAGCCACCTCTCCAATCCTATGAAGCACCTCAAAAGGCCCAATGAACCGGGGACTCAGCTTGCCCCTCTTCCCGAACCTCATAACACCCTTCATGGGTGACACCTTCAGCAATACCTTCTCTCCCTCCATAAAAGACTCATCCCGGACCTTCTGGTCCACATAACTCTTCTGCCTAGACTGCGCCGTGGGAAGCCACTCCTGAATCAACTTCACAGTATCCAACGCATCCTGGACCAAGTCTGTGCCCAATAGCCTAGCCTCGCCCGGCTCAAATCAATCAACCGGAGATCTATACATCCTACCATATAAAGCCTCACGGGTCCATCTGGATACTAGAATGATAAATATTATTATATGCAAACTCCGCGAGTGGCAGAAATTGGTCCCATGAACCCCCAAAATATAACAATATCACGCAACATGTTCTCCAAAATCAGAATAGTACGCTCTGACTGCCCGTCTGTCTGAGGATGAAACGCTGTGCTCAACTCAACCTGGGTACCCAACTCTCCCCGCACGGCTCTCCAAAACGGAGATGTGAACTGAGTACCTCTGTCGGAAATGATAGAAACGGGAACCTCATGCAGTCAGACAATCTCCCTGATATAAATCTCAGCTAACCGCTCCGAAGAATAAGTAGTGCCAACAGGAATGAAGTGCGCGGACTTGGTAAGCCGATCCACAATAACCCATATAGAATCAAACCTCCTCGAAGTCTATGGGAGACCAACTACGAAGTCCATGGTGATCCGTTTCCACTTCCACTCCGGAATATCTAACCTCTGGTGCAATCCACATGGTCTCTGGTGCTCATACTTAACCTGCTGACAGTTGAGACACCGAGCCACAAACTCAACAGTATCCCTCTTCATCCGCCTCCACCAATAATGCTGTCTCAGATCCCGACACATCTTCGTGGCACCCGGATGGATGGAATACCACGAGCTATGAGCCTCTACTAAAATCAACTCCCGAAGCCCATCCACATTGGGCACGCAAATACGGCCCTGCATCCTCATGACCCCATCATAACCAATTACCAGATCTCTAACATCACCTCACCGGACCCTGTCTTGAAGAACGAGTTAAGTGTGGGTCATCATACTGGCGTGCTCTAATCTGATCATAAAGAGAAGACCTGGAGGCTACAAAAGCCAATACTCGTGGGGGCTCTGATAAATCCAATCTCACCAACTGACCCGCTAAAGCCTGAAAATCATGTGCTAAAGGTCGCTCTGCTAGTGGAAGGTAGGCTAGACTCCCCAAAATCTCAGGGCATCGACCACTACATTGGCCTTCCCCGGATGATATAGAATAATGAGGTCATAATCCTTGAGAAGCTCCAACCATCTCCTCTGATGCAAATTCAAATCCTTTTGCTTAAGCAGATATTGCAAACTCCGGTGGTCAGTGAAAATCCCACAATGCACCCCATACAAATAATGACGCCAAATCTTCAAGGCATGGACAATTGTTGCTAGTTAAAGATCATGCACTGGATAATTCTTCTCATTCACCTTCAACTGTCTGGACGCGTAGGAAATCACCCTACCGTCCTGCATCAACACTGCTCCCAGGCCAACTCTCGAGGCATCACAATAAACTGTGTAAGAACCTTAACCCGTAGGCAAAACCAACACCAGAGCTGTAGCCAAAGATGCCTTGAGCTTCTGAAAGCTCTCCTCACACTCCTCAGTCCATCTGAATGGAGCACCCTTCTAGGTCAGTCTGGTCATAGGTTCTGCAATAGATGAAAATCCTTGTACAAAGCGGCGATAGTACCCTACCAAACCAAGGAAGCTGCGAATCTCGATAGCATGATGGTCTAGGCCAACTCTGCACCGTCTCCACCTTCTTCGGATCTACCTTGATCCCATCACAAGACACCATGTGGCCTAAGAATGCCACTGAATCAAGCCAGAATTCACACTTCAAAATTTTTGCATACATCTTATTCTCTCTCAAAGTCTGGAGAACAACCCTCAAATGTTGCTCATAATCCTCCCGAGATCGGGAATACACCAATATGTCGTCAATGAACACGATGATGAAGGAATCAAGATAAGGCCGGAACACACTGTGCATCAAGTGCATAAAGGCTGCTAGGGCATTGGTCAGCCCGAATGACATAACAAGAAACTCATAGTGACCATATCTAGTCCTGAAGGCAGTCTTCTGGATGTCAGAATCCCGAATCTTCAACTGATGATACCCGGATCACAAGTCAATCTTAGAGAACACTCTGGCTCCCTGAAGCTGGTCAAACAAATCATCAATACGAGGCAAAGGATATTTATTCTTGACTATAACCTTGTTCAACTGCCTGTAATCAATACACATTCTCATGGAACCATCCTTTTTCTTTACAAATAACACCGGTGCACCCCACGGTGACACACTAGGATGAATGAACCCCTTATCTAGGAGTTGTTGAAGTTGCTCATTCAATTCTTTCAACTCCACTGGTGCCATATGACAAGGTGGAGTAGAAATAGGTTGAGTGCCTGGCACCAGATCAATACTAAAATCAATGTCCTTGTCAGGTGGCATGCCTGGCAGGTCTGCAGGAAACACGTCTAGAAAATCACGGACCATAGGAACAAAGTCAATAGCAGGAGTCTCACCACCGACATCCCTCACAAAAGCCAAATACGATAAACATCCCTTTTCTACCATACGCTGGGCCTTCAGGTAGGAGATCACCCTACTAGGCACATACTCCACCGTACCTCTCTACTCAATCTTCGGCAACCGGGCATAGCTAAGGTCACGGTCTTAGCCTGACAATCAAGAACAACATGGCACGTAGATAGCCAATCCAGGCCCAATATCACATCGAAGTCAACCGTGCTAAGAAATAATAGATCCGCCTGGGTCTCCAGCTCCCCAATAGATTTAACACAAGACCCATACACATGGTCCACCACAATAGTATCGCCCACCGGAGTCGACACATGAACATATGTAACTAAGGACTCACGGGGCATATCCAAGAAATGAGCAAAGTATGATGAAACATAGGAATACATGGAACCAGGATCAAATAAGACTGAAGCATCTCGGTGACAGACTAAGATAATACCTGTAATCACTGCATCCGAGGCCATAGCATCTGGTTTGGCTGGGAGTGCATAGAAACGAGCCTGACCTCCACCTACTCGACCTCCCCCTCTAGGGCGGCCTCTGACTGACCCCCACCCCTAGCTGCCTGGGCGGGTGGTGTAGTAGCTGGTGCTGAAGCAGGAGGCTGGCTCCTCTGCTGGAATGAACCTCACGATAGACGGGGAATAAACCTCTTTATATGACCCAGATCACCACACTCAAAGCAACCCCTCTCAGCAAATGACAGTGTGGACTGAAGGGAACCCCTAGAACCAGAATAACCACTAGAAGGGCCATGTGCTGAAGAACCCTGAACTGATGGTGGCCTAGATGAACTCTGGGCTGGAAGAAAGCTGAATGATAAATGACCCAGATGAGAGCTACGGGGACCGTGCCTTGATGAAGCACCACTGTAGGCTGGGCGGGCTGGCTGTGGAGGCCTAAATAAACAGCCTTTGCTGTTTCTGAGACTGACCTCCTGAATGAATACCACCAAAACTACCCAATCCTCGGGGCCTCTTGGCCTCCCTCTCGACTCGCTCCTGGTGGAGAACCGACTCAATCTCTCTGGCAATGTCAACTACCTCTTCAAAAGATGCGCCATATACCCTCTCCCTGGTCAGAAACATCCGAAGCTGATAAGTGAGGCCATCCACAAACCTCCTGATCCTCTCCCTTTCTGTAGGGACTAGCCAAATAGCATGACGGGCCAACTCGGAGAACCTCATCTCATACTGCGTCACGGTCATGACCCCCTGACGCAGTTGCTCAACTCTCTACGCAGCTCCTCCCTGCCAGACTACGGTATATACTTCTCTACGAAGAGAATGGAGAACTGATGCCATGTAAGTGGCGCTGCATCAATAGGTCTACGCCTCTCATAGGCCTCCCACCAAGCAAGTGCAGCTCCTGAGAACTGGAAGGTAGTAAAGGGACCCCACTAGCCTCTAATATCCATGCTGTGCGAAGAATCCTCTAACACTTGTCCAAGAAGGCCTTGGCATCCTCGCCCTCAGTACCACTGAAAGTCGGAGGCTGAAGTCTATTGAACCTCTCCAATATGCGCTGCTCATCATCTGCCAAAGCTGGGGCTACAAAAAAAGTTTGGGTTGTTGCTGCCCCCGGTGTCTGAAGCCCTTGAGTAACATGCTCAAGTGTCCGGGAAACTGGAGTCTGAGTGCCTCCCCCGGCCTGAGAAGTAGCAGCAGTAGTAGGCATAGCGACGGCCTATGCCAGGCTAGTACACACCGTCAAAATATGAGCTAGGGTCTCCTGATGACCCGGAATCATAATAGGCACTAGTGGTGCCTGAGTCTGATCCTGTCCCGCTGGAATCTCAACTACGAGGACCTGATCCTGAGCAGTGGGGGTGACCAGCGGTACAACCCCGACTGCTGTGCGAGCTGCACCCCTCCCTTTTCCACGGCCTCACCCTCTCGCTGGTCCAGCTGGTGTCTGATCACCTCGATCGGTAGCATGAGTCCTCACCTCTGTGAGAGAATGAAAACAACAGAAGTTTAGTTCCATAATTTAATAGAGTCGCACGACAAAATTCAATAATGTGAGATTTTGTTAAGGGTTATGTAGCCTCTCGAACATAAGTACAGACGTCTCAGTACCGATCTGCAAGACTCTACTAAACCTGCTCATGACTGGTGAGACCTATTTAACCTAGAGTTCTAATACCAACTTGTCACGACCCAATTTCTTAGTCGTGATGGAGCCTGCCGTGGAATCAGGCAAGCCACCATTTCATTGAACCAAGTATATTTTTCAGGAAAAATTTATAAATTCTGAAGCAAAAGTATCAATAGAAATCCATATAAAGATCTAACATCATTAAATCAATTGAAAAAAATCCCAACCCCGGATCAAGTGTCACAAAGTCACGAGCTAATATTACATAAAAAGGTTGAAATGGAGAAATAGAAAACATAGTCTCAAACAAAGTGCAACAGGAAGAATAAGAAGGAGAAGATGAGGTCATGATCGCCAGATGCTACCTCGACAACTCCGATGAAACTCTGACGGCTGCTCAGTATGCACTGTCGGGTCCCGAAGTACCTGCATCTGCACACAACGTGCAGGGGGTAGCGTGAGTACACCAACTCAGTAAGTAATGAACCCAACCTATGGGCTGAGAGGTAATGACGGACTAAACCTTTGAAATTATAGTAAACAACGTAAAAAATTAGGCATGATAACAATTTATAAGAGAATAAACAAAATATACCAAGTATGCCTTGTATAATCTACATGCCAGTATATAAGTACGAGAAATCAGAATGGGAATGCACACAGTGCTCGTAACTCTCACACAGAAGTCCACCCAGTATTGTAGATGGCTCTCAGGCCCTGGGAAAGTTCATCCCGGATTATACATAAACACAGGTGATCGTAGTCATTCAATACTGAGGAAAAAGGCCAATCCAACCCCGTGGAGAAGATCCATCTCTGGAACACATCACTCGGACAAAATACATGTCCAGGGACGATCCATCCCTCACATATCAGTAACTTCGGACAAGATCCATGTTCATGGAATATCCATCCTCCAATATCATTGCTCTCATTGGGGGTGTAAAGACTCCGGAGGGGCTCCTATAAGCCCAAGCACTATATCAAGCCAACAAAGGCATGATCCAAGTATCGCTGCGGTGTGCAGTCCGATCTCATATCTATCTCAATAATAGGCTCTCGGCCTCACTCAGTCATTACTCTCCAGTCTCACTCATATGGCTCACAAATGTATAAATCAGCCCATATCAAATGATACATGTATAAAATTAACAAATACTGAGACTGAGGCATGAAACGATAGGCTATAACAGGACTGAGTACATGAAAGCAAATAATCACAAATTGAGATAACAATAACCGACCATTCGGGTCTTAGCATTTTTTGACGTGAAGCCTTAGCGTTTGTACATGATTTCTAGCATATTCACATTAATTACAACCTTCACAGTACGAATATGTAGAAATTAGACGGTGCCATGGGATGAGACATGCCATAATCATTCGATGTACGCCCGCACGCCCGTCACTTGGCATGTGCGTCACCTTAATTATAATCATATCTCATGTAGTTTGAGATTTCGAACCCTCAGGACCAAGTTTGAAAACGTTACTTACCTCAAAACCAGCTAAAAACTAGTCAACAATGCCTTTTCCTCTAGACTCGGTCTCCGAGTGCTCCAGATCTACCAAAAATCATATTTATATCATTATTACATGCCAAGGAACGAAACCTATTCGAAATTTATCAAAAGTACCCAAAAATCCCGAAATTGGTCAAACCCGACCCCGGGCCCACGTCTCTGAATTGGATAAAATTTAAACCACAAAAATCCTCATCCACCCACGAGTTTATACGTACCAAGAACATCAAAATCGGAGTGCAAATGACCCCTCAAATTCCATTTTTAAAGTCTCTAAAAACAAGCCCTAATTACCCAGTTTTAGCACCGATTCACCCCAATTTCACCACTAATCAGTCCATTAATCACACATAAATGAGTTTTAAGTCCAAACACCGTACCTCCACAAAGAACTCTCGATTTCCCTCTTAAAAAATCCTTGAAAAGCTTCAACCCCGTAAGAAAATGGTGAAAGAATGACCAAAATTCGCTAAGGACCCTTTTTATATGTTCTGCCCAGGGATTCCCGCACCTGCGGCCAATTTCTCGCACCAGCGGACCCGCATATGCGGTGCGAGGTGTGCACCTGCGAAAATCACTTAAAGCCAAAATTTCGCACCTGCGATGGAACTTCCGCACCTGCGACTTCGCAGGTGCGGCCCCAGCCCCGCATCTGCGGCCTTTCCTCATGTCCACCCAAATCTGCATCTGTGGCCTTTTGTCCGCTTCTGCAGGCCTGCAATTGCGGTCGCCTATATGCAGGTGCGGTTAAACCAGCATCAATTGCTATTTTCCAACTTAAAATCCCCCAATGGCTATCCGAAATCATCTCGAGCACCTCGGGACCCCAACCAAAAATACCAACAATTCATAAATGATCATCTGGACTTAGTCACACTCTCGGAACACCCAAAATAGAATCAAAACACTAATTTTGCCTCGGATTCAAGCCTATGAACTTAGAATTTTCCAAATTTCGCCAAAGATGCCGAAACCATCCAAAACACGTCCGATTAACCTGAAAATTTGCATACACATCCAAAATGATCATACGAACCTATTTCAACTTCCGGAATTCCATTCCGACCCTGATGGCCTACTTTCCACTACCAATCGGAAATTGCCAAAAACTCATTTTCGCCAATTCAAGCCTAATTCTACTCCGGACCCCAAAATCACATTCTGAAAACACTCATACGTCCCAAATCACCTAACAAAGCTATCCAAGCAATAAAATCTACATTCCGAGGTCGTTTATCAATAAGTCAACTCCTAGTTGACTTTTCTAACTATTAGGCCAATTTAAGAGACTAAGTGTCTCAATTCTCACCACGACCACTCCGAACCCGAACCAACCAACCCAACACATCATAAACAAACTAAGAAATGCATGACAAGGCAGTAACAGGAATAACGGGGCTGATTCTACAGAACGACCGGCCGGGTCGTTACACTATGCATTCCAACTTGGTGGAAAAAGGTATAAAATTTATGAGAAAAGGCTTGCTAATGAGTTAAATGTGTTTTCTTCTCTTATTCAAGTGCCTAATGAGTTTTCATGCGATAAACTGCTAGAATGTGAGTTTTGTTGTTCGATGGAAAGTCATTCCTCTAGTCATGTTGATTGCGAGGCTATAAAAGTGCTTGCTTCTAGTAAAGAGAATATGCGTGATTATTGTGACATTAGTGATCAAATACTCTTTCATGAACCTATCTATGACTCTTTTTGTGACAATTTGAGAAAGTATGTAAAATTCATCGATGTTGCGAATATTATTGGGGAAAGATATAATCATGAGCTTGGATGTATTGAAAATTTATTTTGGAATCTATGGGTTATTCTGACCTTTATGAGAATTTATGTGTTTCTTTGAATAACTTACATGTAGAAGAATCCATGGGATTTATGATTAATAATTGGCTATATCATAAAAGTGTCTTATTTGATACATAAGGCAGAGATAATTGTTTTAAATGGTTGCATGACCAATATTTTGTAATTTCTTTAGCGTGCACATATTTGGACTACCTTATTGACAAGATCACATTGCAAATTTCATTATATAGTGCATCTGAGAGAGGTTTTTGTTTGACAAATCTATGTAGGCATAAATTTTATTGGGATGATGATGTCCATATGCTTTATAAGGGAGTATTTACATCTATTAGGCTTAATTGGGTTAAGTAGACACATGGTCACTATCTTGTTTTATTCCTACCATTTTTTCAGATTAGTGGATGCCATCTACTAGTGCATGTTTTCTTTTCTTGCAAGGTCGAAATTCAAGGACAAATTTTCTTCAAGAAGAGGGGAATGATAGCATCCTAGGAAGCTCAAATCTATTCAAGGATAAGAATGAAGCTTTGGAGTCCCAAAGATGGCCTTTAACAAGATGTCAAGCTAAAGTGTTGCCAAACAAGGTCATTAGATATCAAGTGAAATAAGTTGTTAATTGGAATGAAAGTGCTCAAGGATAAAGGATATGAATTGGCTAGATATTATAATTATTTTATGGCCCAAGTTTATGTCCAAGAAGAGGAGGATTGGATCCCAAGAGATATGCTTTGAAGAAGGTCCTAGTCAGTCAACTTTTGAACCAATTTGGCGCCTAAAATGTGTCCAAACTCTCAGCCCATGAAGTCCTACATAAAGCCATGTTTTCATAGCATAAAAAGGACTTACTTGATGTCCAAGAAGGATACAATAGTCGTGCTAGATGTCGAGTGCAAGTTGGTGCCAAGTTGCTTGCAAATTTCCTTCAAGATTTCCAAGATTCTATCCAAGATTGGTTTGGGACTTATTTCCATATATTCTAGGAGATCTATTGCTTTCCCAGTTAGTTAAGGTTATGTTTTCCTTTTACTAAAAATTTTCGAATTACTTTCCAAGAATAACTTGGTTTTTTCTTCCTAGTTTTTTCCTTTTCCTAAGGTGGTTGGACTTGTTGACCAACGTAGTTTAGGACTTTATTTCTTTTTTTTTAAGATACAATTTCATGACCCCCTCTATATAAAGGGTGTATTCTTTTTTTTTAGACTTAGATTATTATAGACAATATCAATAAAAGTTGTGAGATTTTTCTTGCACTTGTGTGTGGCTACTCTTGGATATATTCTTCAACCTTCAAGACTCAACTTAAGGTGGTAAGATTAAAACCTTTTCGAAATCTTAGATCACTACTAGGTATTCAAGAAAGGTGATAAGTTTAGGCTTATTGTTGTTCTTGTTATTCTAAAGGGTCGGGTTTCACAATCTATTTCTTGTTTTGATTCTCTACCAAAGGCGATTAGTTATTTGTTAGCTAATTGTTGTTGTTGGGATTCAACTTCAAGAATAGACTTCTTGAATTCAAGAAAGAGTTTCTTGAATTCAATCTATCCTTAATTTTCCGTATTTTTTTGTTTCTTTATTTTCTTTTAGTTTCTGCACGTTTTTTGATTTTTCTTTAGTAAATTTTGGACCCCTATCGTGTTGTTATCATTAAGGGACTATATGTTCCAATTACACTAAGTGTCACCCTCGTGAGTAAGGAATTTTGTTATTCTTAGTATAGAAGGATTACCTAGGCGGGTAAGAGTCATCAATGATGTTAAAAGACGCCAAAGACGAAGAGGTAAAACATCTATAGGTAGATCGTTGTAGTACTATATCTTAGTACTCCCCAAAAGGGGGAATATAGAGTGATGTGGCATTAAGTCATAAATAAGTGGTTCTTGTAACTATGGAATGAGAAAGGAAGAATGCAATAACAATGAGAAAAGGATAAGATTGCACTTATTCAAAGCTTATAGATATGCTACGATTCCAGAACATTATGCAAACACGACGTCAGGGAGAGGAAGTAAGAGTTCCTGACCGAGATAATATTGACAGATAAGGAGCCAGTGCGAGATGTAAGTTATGACAAAGGAAATAACTGAAGAAAGATTGCGCGGTATTTGATATAAAAATGGGCAGACGAGTAGTTAATAGTTGATTCTGGAAGAGCCTAGTCAAGGATAGACAAGAGGTTACAGACAAATCAACAGATCGTGCAAGATAAACATAGTAAAACCCAACATAGTGAATTCAACCACGCAGTTATGACATTGAAATACTTGATAATTATTCAGATAGGAGTTAGGATAGTTAAAGGTACCGTATGAGTATTACGGAAATAAAAGAGAATGCCACTGTGACAATCAAAATATCAGTTCAGAAGAAACCTTACAAGAACAAGGGCGTGGAAATAAGTAACTACGGATAATTATATGCAGGGAAGAACATCAAAAATTCCGTTGAGTATTCGATGTAATAAGCTCGCAGCTTTAAAAGAGTTGGAGGGCCCTTAAGTACTACAATGAAAGACTACCTGAGGAAATAAAGATGAAGGCTTCAACCTAAGCACAATGACCTAAAGAAGAAATGGTCTTGTAACAATAGTCTCACAACAACATTTTATGCACTCCATATGAAAGTGGCACCTATCGTGGCTAATCAGCGGGAAATGAAACCAAAACTTAATATTCGAGACCATATGAATTGCGCAAAATCCCGGCATGCATGGGAACTAAGATGAGAAAAGTATGCATGCAACAAGGAGGCAGAAAGACCAGGAAAAGTAACTGCTTATGTATAAAGAAAGATGAGAAGGAACGAAAGAATTATTCGATCAATGATCCATAGTTAGTTGACAATCATACAGTGGTAGAAGATTTCAGTATAAGTTAAAAGAAAGACTTGAACCCAGGTCATAGACAAAGGATTGAATTGTTAGAATATTGTGTCATGGACATTCCATAGAGTCCATGAAGGGCTAAAGTAATAACTAATACCATGAGCCGCAGATTGAAAGATAGCTTAAGCCTACATAAAGGTTGATCAGAGGGAAGAGGAAACTAAAGAGTTACATTAACTAAGTAAATCAGGAGTCTGATTACTGGACCCAGAAAATTATAGATATCGTGATTCAGAACATTGCAGGATCACCCTTATCTTAGGTACAAGAGAAATAGCACACTAGCCATATTCTATAACGTCTCTATGATAAAGCCAGCTAGAAAAAGTACCAACCTCATAAGAAGTCAGTATGAAGCTTCCACTTGATTGTGTATGAACTAGAGGTGCAAGTATTATAATAGAGTTTCATGTCGTGGATGTGAATTATACCTATGTGGAAGGGAGGATTGAACGAGATAGAAGATGTGATGCGAGATTTTAAGGTAAGTAAGGTAAAGGTGAACAACATATGATATACTCAAAAGCAAAAGGTTGTGAATAGTCCATACTTCAGATAGAAGGATAATAGCTGGGATTCAGTATCCAGAAGTGATAGCGGCGTCGTCACTTGCATATTTTCAAGCCCATGCTTTCTCGGTACTGAGGGGTCTAACTAAAA
The DNA here is from genome assembly GCA_005239495.1 of Nicotiana undulata. Taxonomy (NCBI): domain Eukaryota; kingdom Viridiplantae; phylum Streptophyta; class Magnoliopsida; order Solanales; family Solanaceae; genus Nicotiana; species Nicotiana undulata. The sequence goes on along the minus strand of ML298600.1, from coordinate 19,212 downwards.
GAATAATGAAGAGTTAGAGGCGATGTGATATCTCGCTTGATGTTCCTGAATAACATAAGAAGATCTACGGTGCAAGCAAGGCGAAGTAAGGTTACGAGTAGTATAAATAGATACATGTAGGCCGCAAGATAAGTATGGTAGAACAAGAAGGTAAGAAAAGGCGAGTGAGAATGTAACGAAAATAGATAAGTTCTCAGGATTAAGACCATGAAAACAAGAAGAGCTGATGGTTTCTCTATGTTATAAGCTCAGTATAGTCTGAATGAACTCGAAGGAGTCTAAGACTAGAAGCATTTAGAAGATATGGAATGCTTTCGTGGTAGTAGAATGAGTGTGTAATTGTGATAAATAAAGGATGACATTTGGGCCTTCGATTGAGTAATGATTTGAAGAAACAAAAAGGATTTCATGAATTGTACAAGATTAAAATACACACGCAAGGTGAATCACATTGGGATGCTATGAAATATGGTTATGAAAGCATGGTATCGCCTCAGGTGGATTAGTCTAATCATTTCAGATGTTCCCCGATGAGACGTGAGCCCTAGAGGCAATGTTACATAAAAGGTCAAGTTATTAGTGGTAGATTATAGATCAATATTGAGGTGAATCAATAATGAATGGATTAAAGTTACAAAGTATGAGATGAGATTAGACTGTCATTCTTAAGATGAATATTAATGAGGAAGTGTTAAAGGACTTAGATTTACACATATAGGATAAGCAACAAAAGTAACCTGGAGTTTGGTAACAGACCTCTGTAACGATAAATCGAAGTTAGAGTTATGGTATAGTATGACCTACCTAGATGCACTAAAGTCATACGAATGGGTAATCGGGTCTATGAAATAAGATATAGCAATATCCGTAAGTTCAAAAAAGTACCAAGCAAAGAACTTCAGTGTACTTATAGATGACCAGAGGGATATCTTGTCAAGCTCTGCATATGTTTTCAAAGTGAGGCATAAAGATATGCTAAAAACTGGAGGAAAGGGGAAAGAAAAGTCACATAGGCACACTCACAAGGAAGCAGTAATACAGGCTGCATGACAAGAGGTAGAAACTGTTACGAGATTGGAAGAATTCCAACCACAAGTCGTGGTGTGAGAAAACGGCCTAAAGGGGGGAATGCCTGGCCTTTGCATTTATTCACAGAACAATCGCCTAGATGGCAAGAAAAGTACTAAATTATTCAAAAGACATAAGTTACGAAAATGATACGTGTATCAGTCAACATCCGAGGATGGATGTTCCAAAGGGGGGAATGATATTACACCCCACGTTTCCGCACACCAATAAATTGATGAAAGCTTAGAAATGAGATGTTATATCCCACATTTTCGTACGTTAAGTTTCATCGTAATTTAATCGACATAAGTTCAGGAATGGGATTGTTTGGAATTATAAGTATTATGCTATTTCAAACAAGTGATAAGTAAATTTTTGAAGGTGAGAGGATGACCGAGTGGAAGAAAATGAGTTTCTTGGAAATTTGACTTTTTGAGTTAAAATATGGTCCAAGTTATAATACTCCGTATTTATGGACTAGTATCATACAAGGTACCACATGACCATGATAGTAGGGTACATAAAGTGTATTAAAAGTGAGTAGTATTTTAAGTAATTTAAGATAATTCTTAAATATATGGATAGTTGGGTAATTAATGATTTTTGGTGGTATATTAGTTAATTGATTATAAAAGTTTGGATAAGTTTGACACCCCCCCCCCCCCCAACGTGGCAGACCAAGTAGTGATTCTTAGTCATTAAAAATAGGTGGCAAATAGGGACCTTTAAGACAAAGTTTAGTCATCTTAGTGGGGCCCACAAACACCAACAATTTTGAGACAATCTCATTACATCATTTAGGTTGTATCTTAAGGCTATGCTAACGGATGAAGATCATTTAGGTTGTATCTTAAGGCTATGCTAACCGATGAAGATCATTTAGGTTGTATCTTAAGGCTATGCTAACGGATGGAGCTCAATTTAGCTTGTTTTAAACTTCATAATACGTTAAAGTGTAAGATTTGAGATTCTAAGGGAGTACGGTGCAATCTTTCTCAAGAATATTATATGGATTTTTCTCTACTTCGATCCTCTGTTATGTGTTATTCGTAAAAGATATGTGTTAGAGGGATTTTCAAGAGAATCGGTTCAGGTATGTTACGAGTATCCTTTCTTTCCTTTTGGCATGATCCATACGATACAAACGAATCAAGCAAATGCACAACTTTCATAAATGACTCTATTCATAGAAGTATTAGAGGTGCCTATGTTCTTGAATTCCCATGTATCTTATTGTTACATCTTTTGTTCATGTGTCACAGGAAATACGTAAGTCGATAAAGTTTATTTTATGATATTAATCAAAGGCATAGTGGTCTTATGACGTTCCGAGAGGTTTTATTGACGCAATTCATGAATTGCATTCATTTACATGTACATTGACCCACGGCTAGATGGCATTATGAACATATGTACATATGCATGACATGACATTCATACGTATATGCATGACACTATAAGTATTTCATGATTTACAGAGTTATCCAGACTTACAAGTTGAATCATTTACTCCATGTTTCTTCCATGTCTTTTATATACTTATTTATGTGCCTTACATACTCGGTACATTATTCGTACTGACGTCCTTTTGTTAGGGACGCTACATTCATTCTTGCAGGTATAGACAATCAGTTAGATGAGCCCTCATAGTGTATGAGGTTAGCGTTCAACGAATGATCGGTAAATCTCCATCTCATTCGGAGTGCAACTGAGTCTATGAGTCATCGTGTCAAAATTTTGCTACAGACTTATGGGTAGGCCGGTACCCTATCCCACTTGATGTGAAATACTCTTAGAGTCTTTGTAGATAGAGGTTCATTTTGTACAGTACGTTAGAGGCCTAGACGGCCCATATGTATTCATGTTTTAAGAAAGATGGTTCATTGATACAGCGTTTCCCACTGATACTTATACATTACGAGTTGTGGCCATGTGTCCTAGTTACCAATGATAGTCGATATGAAAGATATGTTACGTTATTACTCGATTGAGTAAGGCACTAGGTGCCCATCATGACCCTTCGATTTGGGTCGTGATAGTCTTCCTGAATGCCCTTTAAAGGTTATTCTTCTTCCGTCCATTCTATAATCGCCGGAACGCAAATATGAAATTCTCATGATACCGACCATTATCAAATCACTCCGTCCCTAATTCATGTTTAGTTTATCTTGTTCACCAGCCCATACTGAATTCTATTACTCTAGGGTCTAACTTTTCCTTTTGGTAATCGCGTTAGAGTTGCGAACTTATTTCTCAAATGAGGATATAACTGCATGGCCTATACTCTTTTGTTGTTTTAAGGCCTGTCACCTTTTGTATTTTCCCTTGCTTGACTATAGACTGTGTAATATTGTCATCTTTTTAATCTACCGTTGTCATCCATGTATCACATCTTACTCATATTGCTTCATTAACTCTCTTCTTATTTCCCGCTAATATTTCTGTCTATCACTTTATTCTAAAATCTTCTACAAGATATTCCTTTACTCTTAGATCCCCTTGCAAGATTTCGGTGCCTATCTTTGTAGTACTCATATCCAGCTGTAATATTTTTAGAGTGCACCATCTAGGTATCTCACAAGGAGATCTATTTACACTTTCGTAATATCCTTCAAAAATGTCAACTAACACAAAAAATCCATTCACTATTTTGGGTTACTCCAACCCGAGCAAGATTCCTGATTTCCCGTCCTTCTCTTAAACTACACATGTTAGCCCCCATAGGGATAAGTGAGATGGGTGTGGCCAATTATACATACCTTTGTTACTGTTGAAGGTAACTCAAAATGCTTATATTTCTCTTCCCGAGTGGTAAGTGATGATAATCTTCACTAGCTAAATACCCCGTACCCTTCTGTACCATCTGCTTCTTGTACTCGTTAAAACTTGTATCTACCTTATGATTCTCTCGTTGATTTTTACCATATGGGTGGATAGATATGCATTTCTTAGGGCTCCTTTTTCCAGAAGCTCACATGTCTTTGTACACACACGATCTGCTGAAACATTACATTTACTCATCATAAGCATGATGCAAAATGGATTTACTCTGACTCAACTCTTCCACAATGGCATCCAATCTCTTACCAACCGTCTTTCTAGGTGTAGGCGTCGTCCTATCATAAATAAGATAGAGTTTAGGAAATTGAGTTCTTACAACTGAGCTCTACCACACGATCTAGAGTAAGAAGAAAGACTAACAGTCCTAAATGATAACCTCCTGCTTATAAGTGTGGTGCACAACACACCCATAAACAAGACTCTACTAGACATTGCTTGTAGATCCCTAGGACAGAACTGCTCTTATACCACTTTTGTCCCGACCCAAACTGATGGATCGCGACGGCCACCCGGTGCCCTTACTTAACCGAGAACCAACGTAACGTATCTTTCTCATTACATCAACATGGGTAAGTGAGCCAGAAGGGCCGTATGAGATAAAAAGAATAAAACATGAGAGAACACTCGACATAAAACGACCCAAACTTATACATATGACGTAGGGGACTATAAGGCCAAAATAATAACTCGTACACTGGACATAGGCCGACAAGGCCATACAATCTTTCATTTACATGACATATGTCTACAATGCTCTAAGAGTACATAGACGTCATAAGGCCGGAACAAGGCCCCGTCATATCAATCAATACCTATCTAAATCATACTAACCAAATAAGCAACTCCAGAGCAAATGGAGCACACCAACATCTTCCGCTAAGCTGATAGCCTACTTGGAGGACTCTCAACTTGTCTATCGGACCTGCAGGCATGAAACGCAGTGTCGCCAGGCAAAAGGGACGTCAGTACAAATGATGTATCGAGTATGTAAGGAATGAAAATCCGTAAACAATAGACATGAGAGAAACATGGAGTAAAAGACTCAACATGTATATCTGAATAGCTCTATGAATCATTTAATATAATGATGTCATTTATATGCGTATAAATGTCATACCATGCATGGGTATATGCGACCCATCATATCATCTTGGCCACTGTGGGCAAATCATCAACGTATACAAGCTGATCAGGTGGTGGTGCGTATATAGCGCCATAACCTTTTCCCATATCCCATATACATATAATATAAATATATACACGTATATAACGCCATCTCGTCATGGGTCATTGTAGATGTATAAATGAATGCAATGCATGAGAAGTACGTCAATAAAATATCTCGGACTGTTAGAAGACCATTATGCCTTTGATTAATATTATAGAATAATCTTTTTCAGCTTACGTATATTCTGAGACCCAAGAACATATGATAGAATAATATGACACATGGGGAATCAAGAACATACGCATCTCTAGTATTTCTATTAATAGAGTCATTTATGAAATTGTGCATTTGTTCGTTTCGTTTGTGTCGTATGGATCATGCCAAAAGAAAAAAGGGATGGCCTTAACATACCTAAACCGATTCTCTTGACAATCCTTCCAACATACGTCGATTGCGACAAAACATGTAACGGCGGATCGAAGTAGAGAAAAATCTGTATAATATTCTTGAGAAAGATTGCACTGTATTCTCTTATAATTGCAAAATCTCACGTTTTAAATTGTTGAAGAACCTATAAAATCTTACGTTTTGAATGGTGGAAGAACCTATGAAATCTTACGCTGCTCATGAAGTTACCTTGCAAAAGCCTTCTTTGGATATAATACACCTTCATTTTTGAATTGGAGAATGAATCTTAGTCTTGGTGGTGTGGCCACGCCTTTCATGACTTGTGTCACTTTAATTCCTTAAAGTGTGCCACCTTTCACTCTTTGTTAAGAGTCATTTAGATGGCTGCCACATTTTTGGGGGGTTAAGTCATTCAAAATCTTTTATTATCCAAAGATTTTAATTTATCTCCCACTAAAAATAATTAATTATCCAATTATTCGCATAATTAAGAATTATCTCAAATTGCTTAAAATACTACTCACTTTTAACACACCTTATACACCTTACTATCGTGGGCATGTGGTACCTTGTATAACACTAGTCCATAAATATCGGGTATTTTAGCTCGGGCCGTATTTTACCCCAAAATGTCAAACTTCGACGAAAATTTATTTTCTTCGATTTGCTTACCCTCTCACCTTCACGAATTTACAGATCACTTGTTTGAAATAGCATAATGCTTATGGGCCGTGACAGTATATAACGTCGTAACCTTTATGATAGCAAACCGATGGGCCGCGACGGACAACCGGTACCTTATTCGACCGTGTACCAACATAATGTATCTTTATTATTACATCATCATAGGTAAGTGGGTCAAAAGAGCCGTATGAGGTAAGTGGAATAAAACATGAGAGAACACTCGACATAAAACGACCTAACCTGATATAGTAACTTATACATATGACGTACGGGCATATCAAGCCAAACTAATCACTCGCACACTAAACATAGGCCGACAAGGCCATACAATCTTTCATATACATGATATGTCTACAATCCTCTAAGAGTATATAGACGTCATAAGGCCGGGACAGGGCCCCGACATATCAATCAATACCTATCTAAATCATACTAACCAAATAAGCAACTCCGGAGCAAATGGAGCGCACCAACATCTTCCGCTAAGCTGATAGCCTACTTGGAGGACGTCACTACAAATGATGTACCGAGTATGTAAGGAATGAAAATTCGTAAACAATAGACATGAGAGAAACAAGGAGTAAAAGACTCAACATGTATATCTGAATAGCTCTGTGAATCATTTAATATATAGATGTCATTTATATGCGTATAAATGTCATACCATGCATGGGTATATTTGACTCGTTATATCATTTCGGCCACTATGGGCAAATCATCAATGTATACCAGCTGATCAGGTGGTGGTGCGTATATAACGTCGTAACCTTTTCCCATATCCCATATACATATAATATAAATATATACACGTATATAACACCATCTGGTCATGGGTCATTGTACATGTATAAATGAATGTAATGCATGAGAAGTACGTCAATAAAATCTCTCGGACTGTCAGAAGACCATTATACCTTTGATTAATATCATCAAATAAACTTTTTCAACTTACGTATTTTCTAAGACCCATGAGCATATGATATAACAATATGACACATGGGAAATGAAGAACATACTCATCTCTAGTATTTCTATTAATAGAGTCATTTATGGAAATTGTGCATTTGTTTGTTTCGTTTGTGTCGTATGGATCATGCCAAAGGAAAAAAAGGGATGGCCTTAACATACCTAAGCCGATTCTCTTGACAATCCTTCAAACATACGTCGATTGCGACAAAACATGTAACAGCGCATCGAAGTAGGGAAAAATTCGTATGATATTCTTGAGAAAGATTGCACTGTACTCCCTTATAATTGCAAAATCTCACGTTTTGAATTGTTGAAGAACCTATGAAATCTTACGTTTTGAATGGTTGAATAAACTATGCAATCTTACGCTGCTCATGAAGTTACCTTGCTGAAGCCTTCTTTGGATATAATACACCTTCATTTTTTAATTGGAGAATGAATCTTAGTCTTGGTGGCGTGGCCGCACCTTTCATGACTTGTGTCACATTTATTCCTTAAAACGTGCCATCTTTCACTCTTTGTTAAGTGTCTTTTAGATGGCTGCCACATTTTTGGGGGTTAAGTCATCCAAAAAATTTTATTATCCAAAGATTTTAATTTATCTGTCACTAAAAATTATTAATTACTCAATTATTTGCATAATTAAGAATTATCTAAAATTACTTAAAATACTACTCACTTTTAACACACCTTATAGACCTTACTATCATGGTCATGTGGTACCTTGTATAACACTAGTTCATAAATAGTGGGATTTTAGCTCAGGCCGTATTTTACCCCAAAATGTCAAACTTCGACGAAAATTCATTTTCTTCGATTTGCTTACCCTCTCACCTTCACGAATTTACTGATCACTTGTTTGGAATAGCATAATGCTTATGGGTCGTGACAGTATATAACGTTGTAACCTTTATATATATATATATATATATAAAGGTTACAACGTTAAGTACTGTCACGACCCAAACTGATGAACCGCGACGGGCACCCGGTACCTTACTCGACCGAGTACCAACATAATATATATTTATTATTACATCATCATAGGTAAGTGGCTCACAAGAGCCGTATGAGGTAAGAAGAATAAAACATGAGAGAACACTCGACATAAAATGACCTAACCTGATATACTGACTTATACATAGGCCGACAAGTCCATACAATATTTCATATACATGACATATGTATACAAGACTCTAAGAGTACATAAACGTCATAAGGCCGGGACATGCCCTGCCATACCAGTCAATACATGTCTAAATCATACTAACCAAATAAACAACTCTAGAGCAAATGGAGTGCACCAACATCTTCCGCTGAGCTGATAGCCTACTTGGAGGACTCTCAACCTGTCTATCAGGACCTGCGTGCATGCAACACAACGTCCCCAAGCAAAAGGGAAGTCACTACAAATAATGTATCGAGTATGTAAGTAACGAAATTCAGTAAAAACATGGAGTAAAAGACTCAACATGTATATCTGAATAGCTTTGGGAATCATTTAATATTATAATGTCATGCATATGTGTATAAATGTCATACCATGCATGGGTATATACGTTCATTACATCATCAAGCCTCTGAGGGCATCCCATCATATCATCTAGGCCACTACGAGCAAATCATCAACGTATACCAACTGATCAGGTGGTGGTGCACATATAACGTCGTAATCTTTTCCCATATATATATATATATATATATATATATATATATATATATATATATATATATATATATATATATATATATATATATATATATATATATATATATATATATAACGCCATATGGTCATAATCAATGTAAATGAATGCAATGCATGAGAAGTACGTATCATCTGAGACCCATGAACAGATGATAGAACACTTCACACATGGTGAATTAAGAACATAAGCATCTCTAGTATTTTTATGAATAGAGTCATGTATGAAAATTGTGCATTTTGTTATTTCGATTGTGTCGTATAGATCATGCCAAAAGAAAGAAGTGATAGCCTTAACATACTTGAATCGGTTGTCTTGACAATCCCTCTAACACACGACAATCGCGACCAAACACATGACATCAAAATCGGACTAGAGAAAAGTCCGTATGATATTCTTGAGAAAGATTACACCATGTTCAATTAAATTTGCAACATCTCAATTGTTAAGATGCTAAGAGATCTTGCTTGAATTTTGGTTTCAAAAAAGTCACGTTACTAAGGATGCTATATGCAAATTCTTGTTTTGAATTTGCTGAAGTGAATTAGAGATGTTAAAGAGATATCCACGTCTCTTTAAATGAATTAGAGAATGAATTTAAATGTCTTGGTTGTGTGGGCCCCACTTTGATGACTAAACACTCAAATCTTTGCCACCTTAAAATGTGACTTAAGAGTCACAACTTGGGCATGGTGGGTTGCCACGTTTGGGGCCCTTGAGGCCTTATCCAAAATCTTAATTAATAACCCATTAATCCTTAATTAACTTGTTAATTTCCCTCATTAATTAATTATTCACATAATTAATAATTATTTTAAATTACTTAAAACACTATTCACTTTAATATATCTTATACACCTTACTATCATGGTCATGTGGTACCTTATATGGCATAAGTTCATAAATACGAGGTATTATAGTCTGGACCATATTTTACCCTAAATTGTCGAACCTCGACGAAACTCATTTTCTTCGATTTCGCTCCCCTCTCACCTTCACGAATTTACTCATCACTTGCTTTGAAATAGCATAATGCTTATAATCTCAAAATAAATCTCATTCCCAAACTTATGTCGATTAACTGACGACGAAACTTTAACGTATAAAAATGCGAGATGTAACATTTCACGTACGAAAACATAGAGTGTATCATATACGCACCACCACTTGATCAGCTGGTACACGTTGATGATTTGCCCGCAGTGGCCGAGGTGATATGATTGGATGCCCTCAGAGGCTTGATGATGTTATGTATACATATACCTATGCATGGTATGGCATTCATACGCATATGCACGATATTTTAAATATTAAACGATTCACAGAGGTATTCAGACTTACATGTTGAGTGTTGTACTCCATGTTTCTCTCATGTCTATGTAACGACCCGATCGGTCGTTCTGTAGAGTCTGCATTATTATTATTGTTTTTGCCTTGTCATACATTGATTATACTGTTTAGGATGTGTTGGAGTCGGTTGGCTCGGGTTTCGAATGGTTGTAGTGAGAATTGAGACACTTAGTCTCTAAAAATAGCTTTATAGTTGGAAAAGTCAACTGGGAGTTGACTTATTGGTAAACGACCTCGGAATGCGGATTTTATGGCTCGGATAGCTTCGTTAGGTGATTTGGGACTTAGGCTTGAATTGGCGAAAGTTAGTTTTTGGTAATTTCCGATCGGCAGTGAAAAATAAGCTATCGGGGTCAGAATGGAATTCCAACAGTTGGAGCAGGTTCATAATGGCATTTTTGATAGGTGTGCAAAATTTTAGGTCAATCGGATGTGTTTTGGTTGGTTTCGACATTGTTGGTGGAATTTAGGAATTTCAAAGTTCATAGGCTTGAATTTGCTGTGATTCTGGTGTTTTGATGTTAATTTGGGTGTTCTGAGAGTGTATCTATGTTTGAATGATCATTTATGATGTGTTGGTATGTTTGGTTGGGTTCCCGAGGGGCTCAGGATTGATTTCGATGGTTAACAGGAATTTTTGGAGTTGAAAAATTGTAGCTTCCAGCTGATGGTGTTTCTGCTACTGTAATTTCCGCACCTGCGGGTATTTGACCGCAGGTGCGAGCCGCAGAAGCGGTGGAAGAGGTCGCAGGTGCGGGTTCTGAGGCTTGGAGAAAGATCCACAGAAGCGGTTGTGTGGGCCGCATCTGCGAGCCGCAGGTGCGACACCTGCGTCGCAGGTGCAAGAAGTGTCTGGTTAATGAATTTCCGCAAGTGCGGTCCCCTAGAGCGCATGTGCGGACCGCAGGTGCGATGATAAAGGCCGGAGGTGTGAAATGCCTTGGCAGAAAGTATAAAAAGGGGACTTAACGATTTTTAGCTTTCTTTTCACCATTGTTGTGCGGGTTCCGAGCTTTTTGAGGGTTACTGAAGAGGAAAACGTTTATTCTTCATTGAGGTAAGATTTTTGGACTCCATAACTCTATTATATGTGATTAAGGACCTAATTAGTAGTGTTTAATTGGAAAAAAAAATTAGTGGAAAAAGGGAGAACTAGGGCTTGAGTTTAAGAGATCTTTTAGGGGTGATATGAGGGGTCATTTGGACTCCGATTTCAGCGTTCTTTATATGTACATACTCGTGAGATGATGAGGATCGTTTTGGTATAATTTTGCCGAGTTCCAAGACGTGGGCCGGGGGGTCGGGTTTTGGCTAATTTCGGGAATTGTGGATAAAGTTGATATTTTTCTATTGGGTTTCACCCCCTAGCATATCTTGATGTGAAAAATATGAACTTGATAGATTTGGAGCACTCGGAAGTTGATTCGAGGGGCAAGCGTGTTGCGGAGTAGATTTTCGAGCTAGTCTGAGGTAAGTAATGTCTTTAAATCCTTTCCTGAGGGTAAAAAACCCCGGACTTTACATCCTTTCACTTTTTTGGAGTGACACACACACTGGATGACGAGTGTGGGGAGTGCACAAGTTGAGAAATTGGAAATTTGTTCCTTCTTAGGCAGCTATTGAGTTGCGAAACTGCTTTTAAATAATATATTAAATAGTATTACTATGTTCTTGATATATATATGGGTTGTAAGCCACGTTTGGGGCTTGGTGTCGATCTGTTTAAACCCCTTGGGGCTATTTTCTAATATTACTCACGTAATAAATATGATTTTACACTCAGTCTTTCTTGTTAAATTGTTTGACACTCAGATTTGTGATATTATCATTTCTTGAAATGAAATGCTGTTTTGGGTCGAGAACCCGTTTATTTATGGCCCGAGTGGCATGTTGAGAGTGTCTGACTGAGTGAGGCCGAGGGACAATGTTGTGAGGATATTTATGATATGAGAGAGGCCGAGTGCCTGAGTGATTGATGCCATGATTTGGCTGTTTATAGCGCTTGGGTTGTAGGAGCCCCTCTGGAGTCTGTACACAGCCCCAGTGAGCGGAGGTACCTACTGAGTGCGAGTGCCGAGTGACAAGTGATTGGGAGGTACGAATGACTGTGAGGTGCTGAGTGACTGTTACTGAGTGATGGTAAGGTGCTGAGTGACTGAGTATGAGTGATGATCTGGCCCGAGGGGCAGTTTATAATGATATTTTGCTGAGCTTTTGATTATGATTCACTTCATTTTTTTATATTGAGATTTTTGGGAGTTTACTGAGAAACATTTGAGAATATACTTCTTCAAATGATTTTTACGGAAATTGGTTTTCAACCATATGTACTAGATGTTTACTTTATTAAGACTCAGTATTTTTACTATTTGTGAATTGATGTTTGGTACTGTGTGATTCTTATCTTCAGACTGAGTTGGCGTACTCATCATTACTCCCTGCACCCTTGTGTGGAGATCCAGGTATTGGTTCTGAGTAGTAGTCATTTGCGTCCGTTCGGCATCAGCATTCGGGATTTCGAGGTAGCTGACCAGCGTCCACAACTTCTCAATTTCCATTCCTTCATTAGTATTTAGTATTTTGTTCTGAGACATTATTTTATGACATTAGCAGTGCTAGTATTATCCTTAGATGCTCGTGATCAGTTGACTCCAGTTCTAGGGAATGGTTTTAGACTGTTAGATTATATTATGATTTGTTAAAGACTTAGAAGATTTTATACTTGCTATTGATGAATTTTGGTAAATTTTATTAAAGGAGTTGTGTAATTATGTGACAGTGGCTAGCCTAGTTCCACGATAGGAACCATCACGACCTGTTAGGATTTGGGGTCATGACAGTCTATTATTTACTGATCTTCATTCCTTACATACTCGGTACATCATTTGTACTAACGTCCCTTTTTCTTGGGAATGCTGCGTTTCATGTCCACAAGTCCCGATAGACAGGTCGAGAGTCATCCTAGTTGACCATCAGCTCAACGGAAGATGTTGTTGCGCTCTATTTGATCCGAAGTCGCTTATTTGGTCAGTATGATTTGGATGTGTATTGTTTAGTGATATCATCAAGGACAAGTATAGAAATTTGGAAGCTCCAAGAAGGCCATTTACAAGATCGCAAGCTAAAGAATTGCAGACTAAGGTTGTTGCACTTCAATGGCAAATAAATAAGCTTTTGATTCTATAGGAAGAGCTCAACCCCAAAGGCAATGAATTGTCCAAGTTTTACAATTATTTGCTGGCCCAAATTGAAGTCCAATAGGAGGAATATTGTGTCCCAACATAAGCCCTTGAAGTACACCAAAAGGGCACCTAGAAGAGCTTAAAATGATCTTAAAAGAGGTCCAAAAGGGGGTGTTTCAAAAGGAGTCCAAAACAATGGCTCAACCTACTAGTTTTATGGCCCAAATCCTCCCCAAAGGGATTTGGCCGCTCGTCATTTTATTTTTATAAGGTTTTCTAGTATTTAGCTTAGCCTCCAAGTTAGGGTTTTCCTTGGCCGCCACCCTACCTAGTTTTAAGGACTTTTTTACTCCTATAAATAGGAGTTTTTTTTAACTTATTGTGGTACTTGATTATTGATTAATAATATTATACTTTGAGAGTTCTTTTGAACCTTTGTTACTTATGTTTTTAGATTTATCTTTCAACATTTATGTCACGACCCAAATTCTTACTCAAGTCGTGATGGTGCCCAACACCGGAGTCAGGCAAGCCAACACTAGTTCACTACCGAAGTTACTTCACTTAGTTCGATATTTAAGTACTTGCCAAATTTTAAGTTAAGAAAAATCATCAAATGAAGGCGATTAAGCGAGACAACGTAATTTAATGAAGTTTCAAAACCATGTGCCAGCATGTACAGTGTAGCAAAAACATTAGAGTGTCTACTACGTGTGCCAAGATCTAGTGTCATAAGTCCACAGGCGACTAGTAGAATATACAAGAATAGACAAAATGAATGTACTACTGCCTGAAGAGAATAGACAGAAATATCCAAAATGATAGATAACTCCACAATGCTGCTGAAGATCGCCAGGGGGAGAAGCTCACCGTGAAGTCAAGTCCAGAGTATGCTCTCAAGATCGCGCTCCGGTCTGATAACCAGATACACCTGCCTCATATGCTGTACAATTAAGTACAAAAGCATAACATGAGTACATATAAGCAAATATGTACCCAGTGAGTATCCCGTCTAAACTTGAAGAAGTAGTGACGAGAGGTAGACGTGATACTTACTAGGGTCAATAACAAATAACATGATTAAATAGATCTATACAGGAATAATAGTCATGGAAATCACTACGGCATGAAGTATCAATTATATAAAACTGCAATTTATTCTCATGGGTCAAATAACAATTGTCACAAAAATCCCAAGTTCCTTTTTCCACATGAAGATATTTAGTTAAAAATAACAAGACTCTCGGTCAAATACATAGCACATAGTATGCCAAAGTGTAGGGCCGAAGCGACGCAAAAATAAATGTGCACTGCCGAGGGTCGAACGGCTCAAACCATAGATGCATCTATTACCCCGTTCACGAATCGATCATGTGACGCGATTGACATAATTATAAGGCTACCCCGCTCACGAATCATACATGCGACACGGGTGCTCGTATACATACAAAGAATTATCAAGAAATTCAGGAATTTATCATGGATTATACTTGAAATCAGAGATTTAAGCATTTAAACTTACACATGACTTCCTAATACCCCCATGTCAATTTCAAAGATAATAAGCAACTAGGAACACATGTGAAGATACAGGTAAGGCACATAAAGGCATGCTTGTGAAATCCTAAATTCTACCCGACATAGCATAGTAGTAGCTACGCATGGACTCTCGTCACTTTGCGCGTGCATAGCCCCCGCAAATAAGGATAATTCAATCATTTACATTTATCTATGGGGACAATTCCCTCTTACAAGTTTGTAAAGGAGACTCACCTCGCGTAGAACCTACTTCTCGAACCAAGAACGCGCCCGAAACTACAAACTTTACACCCGAGGTTTCGAAGCTAGTCAAATGTTATATAAATACGTCAATATACACTCAAGAGTATGAAATTCTCCTATTAGTTTAGCTAATTCACCCTACTTGAAGAATACCAAAATACACCCCCAGGACCACACGCTCGGATTCCAGAAATATTCAAAGAAAACACTCACCCATAACCTAAGGATCATTAATATATAGTTTTTGCATGATTTCATGGTAGATAAATGATGAAATTCTCTAAAATTCATCAACCCTAGGTTTCCCACTCTAACCCTTGATTTACACTAATTGGGGTGTTAATCTACTTAGTAATTGATGTATTAAACATACATTGAAGTGGAAGTTACTTACCTCTTAGCAGCTAGGTTGAATACCCTCTTGTGAGCTCTCAAAATCGCCTATGGTGAAGAAGAAATGGTGAAAAATGGCTAAGTCCCGTATTAAATGAGCTCACTGCCTTCAGTGATCTCGCTCCTGCAGCTCGAGGACCGCATCTGCGGTCTCATACCTGCGAAACTGCAGAAGTTGGCAAGGAGGCTGGGGATCGCACCTGCGAAAGGATTTCTGCACTAGCGATCCGCTCCTGCAGAGAAAGGTCCGCACCTGCGGTTTTGGACCATCTTCCCTGGGGCCGCACCTGTGAGGCCTTGATCGCAGGGGCGGTTCGCACCTACGACTAGGCAACCGCACCTGCGGTCACCCTAGTTCAAGTGCACCAGCAGCTGAAGCTGCTAGTTTTTTGCCCCGTTTGGTGTCCGGGAGGCACCTGGGCCCACCCGAGCCCCCTTGCAATTATACCAAAAAGTCCTAAGTCATATTGCAGACTCGCTCGAGCCTTCGTAACACCCAAAAAAACGTTAAAACTCAAAATCACACCTCAAAACCCCTAGAATCAAACTTAAGAAAATTCAAGTTCTTGAATTCAGTTTCAATGCGCCGAACCGACCTATACTACTCGGAATGACACCAAATTTTGTGGTCAAGTCATAAATGACATAACGGAACTATCACCGGTCTTGAAATTCCGTTCGGACCTCGATAGCACAAAAACACGTTCCAAACCAATTTTTTCTTAAAGCAAATTCACTAGGCGAGGAGCCTAGGGCTAGTTTTATTAATTATAAAATGAAAAAAGAACCACGTAGGAATAGTACAAATAAGAGGGGACAATAGCACCCGTAGCATTGCCTTTATGCCTCGGCTATATAATCACTCCTCTGCGCCTCACAATGCCCTATATGGCAGCCTCATGTAGAGGAGTCATGGTGTAGCTGCCGACAAAGTCTCACGAGGGCATATAATCTCATAGCCGATTGGATATTTTCCAGAGGCATAGGACTAAAGCAACACAAACGGGGCTAAACCTTACCTTACTAAGTCCTATCGAGGCATAAAAAAAGCCTCACCTACTTGCATGCATGTAAAAAATAAGAACTAGAAAGAACCAAATATTCTATGATCATCACAGAGTTTATAACATACTCTGTGATGATATTACAAATGACAATACTAATGTGATGGCAAAATAGAAATATGTAGAAGTAACAGTGTTGCTCTCTCATCTCTAATTTTGTGAAGTCTTCAACTTGTACACACTTGTCTTCATCCTCTACCCTTTTCAAAATGTCTTCAAATTTCATACTTTCTTCTTTGAGCGGGTGGACTTTGTTAACGTAGTTGGATAAACCTGTTTTTGTTTGGAAACTCTCATCGGGAGTCGCCTTATGTTTGCATCTTCGCTCACCCTGCCGTCCCAACTTTTTTCTCTTGTATGTGTCTTTTTTCTTTTACCGCTATGCATAGGTGATAGATCTCCTTTTCTTGATGCCTCTGCCCTACATTGATTTAAAATATCTTCTTCCTCGCCCTCTTCATACGTATCTCTACCCACAATTATCGGATTTGGCATGTCTTGAACAAGTTCTTGAATTAGCACACTATTTCCTTCCTGTTTATTAACCAGTACTGCTTTGTTTTGGAGTTGTGCTATGCTTTGCATTTTGTTCCTGCTCTTATTCACCCGACCAGTGCTAACTACATTATAATTTAGAGAGGTTGCAGGATTGGAACTTACCATTGCATCCAAGAGTTCTCTTTCCTCTAAAGAAATAACTGGAGGAGTTATCACAATTTGCTGCTGCCCCGTTTTTAATGTTGCTACTGTTCGATCACCTGTAGGACTGGTAGCTCGACCAAACTGCTGCTGTCCAGTTTTTGGCGTTGAAGTTTCTGCATCTGGAGAGCTTTCAATTTGTACCTTCTGTCCATGATTTGATGATGTTGGTGCATATTGATCAGCCACACAAATAGCAGCTGAAGTGGTCGCAAAAACCTGCTGCTGTCCAGTCGATTTTGCTCCAAAATTGTTTGCATTCAACTGTTGCTGCCCAGGTTTCTTAGTTGCTATTTTTCGACTTTTTTGATTGAGCTGCTGTTCATTTGTAGTTGAGATAACTGCATTTGAGCTTCCTACAATAGCCTGCTGCAGCCCAGTTAGTTTTCCACTCTGTTGTTGCATATTTTTAGGGACAAAAACTGGAGCATTTGCATTGAGCTTGTTGCTCGAGTTCAAATTTGAAGCAATGCCAATTTTTGGCAAGGCAGGTGAGGCAACCTCCTCATCTCCACTACATCGCTCACCTTCATCAGTCGAATCCCCGGCAAATTCACCACCCCAATCTTCATCATCCTCATCCTCTCGTTGGTCAGCCCACAATTTGGATTTAATTGCCATCTCCCTCACGTTTGCTTTTATTATTTCATTGTTGTTTCCCGTAGACAGTATAGGTTGCCCAGATTCACCCCCATGTTCACCAAATGACTCGCACGATTGAGAGGGAATGTCATATGCCGATGTGTTCAATGTGACCAAAGGTTGCTTGAAAATAGTATTGGCATTCAACATCATTTCAACCTGTGATTGTTTGATAATTTGCTCCACTTCTGGACTAGAAAATTGAAGCGTAGGAGTGCTGGAACTATGTACATGATCCCCTTTAACAGTTCTGCCACGCTGCTATTTATAGCATTTTGTCGAACACCCGAAAAGTTAGCCAATTTGTTGCTGCTTCTGTCTCCCTTGTTACTGCTTGAAACTGGAACTATTTGATGGTGAAAAGAACTACCTTTTAAGGTTATTGTGTTAGCAATCTGCTCATCATTTTCACCATAGTCTTGTGCATTGGCCAATGTATCATAATAGTTAGAACACCTGATAGTTTCTTCTGCACTTTCCAGATTTTTAAGACTTGACGCGACCTTTTTGTCCGGTGATCGATTAACTACTGCCCAACCGTTTGCTGCATCTATTGAAATTTGTCCAGATTTGCCTGTAATTCCAATCATCTTGCCAACTTCTTTGTTCACATTTACATGACTGGATTGCTGCATTATTTCATTAGTTTTTGCTCTTGCACCTGTAACTTGATTACCACCTATAGCAGCAACCAAAACTTCACGCTCTTGCCTAGTTGTAACTTTAGGACCAATTGAGTTATCAACTAAATTAATAGATGCTGCATTATGTTAATCATGTGCCATATCTTTTTTATCCTTTACAATAGTTTTGTTCCCAGCTTTGTTAGAGTATCAACTCGATCTTCACTATCATTCAACGTCCCAACAATAGGTTTCAAAGCAGCAGTAGGATTCAACACTCTAGTATTAGTCTGGACAATTCCATTAGAATTTTTCACCTCCTTAGAAGCTATAACAGCTGCACAATCTAAAGTCTCAAAGCCTCCTGCTGTTTGCACAGATGCTTCAAGAATACCAGGTGTGACAAATCGTGCACCTACTTCTAACGAAACAGTACCATCTTTAGACTTAGTAGGAGCTGTTTGTTGCAATATATTCTGCCCTTTTCCATCAACCACTGATGCAGCTCGATCAAGCTGCTTACCGTCCTGCATGTCCATAATCCTAGTGGCATTAGTAGTAACCGCAGCAACAAGTCGATCACTTGTAACATTCAATGGAACAGTACCTTCCAAGTTTGACACCACAATATCT
>ML298598.1:6600-31184 GCA_005239495.1 Nicotiana undulata | reverse complement strand
GAACAAAAACCCCCTTAAACCCCCCAAAAATTACCCCCAAAAAATTAGGATCCCCCCCCCCCCCCCTCTAAATTCAACTTAAATATACATAATCCATTTGTAACAATTCATGGGGAAACAAGATCTAATATCAAAATCAAGTATAAATTAATTACCCTCAAAAGTATGGCGACAATTCCTTTAAATATCGCCTCTAGCCGATATTCAAAACTCTAAATAATGAAAAATGACCTAAAACTCGACTCAAAACCCTTTTGTCAGGGATCTCACACCTGCGGCCCACTTAGTTGCTTCTGCGACATATTCCTCGTATCTGCAAGATTTCCCTGAGCCTGGCTGCCTGCGCTTTTGCGCATAATCCATCGCATCTTCAGACTCCCAGATGCACAAAATCTCCACATCTAAGGACGTCTAGTCCCCCAACCATTCCTTGTAGGTGCAATCACATATCCACTTTTACGGCCTCATACATGCGCAAAAACCCTTGCAGGTGCGATACACCAACACCAGAACTACGACTCAACTCCAAAATGGTCTGAAACCCAGTCGAAACAAACCTGATCCCCTTGGACCCTGTCAATTCATACCAACAACTCTGAATTCCTAATCCAAACTTATCAAAATGCTCAAAACATCACGAATAACATCAAACCCTAAGAATCGACGTTCAAAATCCACCACTTAAGTTCCAAACATTCTAACTTCGCCAAACATGTCTTAATCATGCCTAAAATATTCTGGATTCTAACCAAACTTTGCACACAAGTTCCAAACCACTAAATGAACTTATTCCAAGCTCTGAAACAACAATTTGATCATGATATCATCAAAGTCAGGTCTCGGTCAAACCTATGAACTCTCGAAACCTTCAGATTGACAACTTCCAGCAACTAGAGCCAAAACATCCTAAGAATCTCCAAATGCAAATTTCAGACATACGCTTAAGTAAAACTATGATCCTATCGCAACCATCAAATCACCAATCCAAGGTGGTCTTCTCAAAAGTCAAACTTTGGTCAACCGTTACAACTTAAGCTTCCAAAAATGAAACTAAGGGTTCCAATCACTCTAAAACCTTCTCGAAACCAACCCAACCTTCCCATCATATCATCAAATGTCAAGTACACATATGAGGAACATCAAATAGGGAAATGTGGCTCAAATACACAAAATAACCAGCTGACTCATTTCATTATCCCCCCTCTTAAATGAACTTTTGTCCTCGAAAGATTTTAGAATCATACCTAAAATGCCAAAAAATGAGGATATTTGCTCCGCATATCAAGCTCGATCTCGCAAGTCGCTTCCTCGACCGGTTGACCTCTCAAAAGAAACTTCACTAGTGCATTATCTTTCGATCTTAGCTTCCGAGCCTGCCTATCCAAAATGTCCATCGGCTCTTCTTCATAGCTAAATTCTCATCCAACTACACTGAGCTGAAATCTAACATATGTGACTGATCTTTATGATACTTCTAAAGCATGAAAACATGTTACACTAGATGAACTCCCCGACAAGATAGGTTGCAAAGCAAGTCTTTAAGAAACCTCGTCAACTCTCTCCAACACCTCAAATGAAACAATAAACCTCGGGCTCAATTTGTCCTTTTTCCCAACCTCATCATGCCCTTTATAGGTGAAACTATGAGAAGAACTTTCTCACCCTCCATGAAATCCATATCATGAACCTTTCTATCATCATAACTCTTCTTCCTGAACAACGCTTGTATGAAGCCTCTCCTTAATCAACTTCACCTTCTCCAAAGCATCACAAACAAAATCTATGTCCAGCAACCTAGCATCCCCTGGATCAAAACAACCAACTGAAGAACATCATTGACTCCCATATAATGTCCCATATAGAGCCATATGGATACTAGGCTGATAGATGTTGTTATAGGCAAACTACAATAATGGTAGAAAAAATCCCACCATCCCTTAGAATCAATAATCAGACCCTCAAAATGTCCTCCAAGATATGAATGGTCCACTCAGACTGACCATCCGTCTGAAGGTGAAATGCAGTACTCAACTCAAACTCCGTGCTCAAATCACGCTGAATAGCTATCCAAAAGTTTGAAGTAAATTGAGTGTCATGAACTGAGATGATAGAAACAGGTACACCATGCAAGCAAGCAATCTCTCTGATGTAGATTTGAGCCAACTTCTCTAAAGTGTAGGAAATCATAACCAGAATAAAATCCGCCTACTTGGTCAACCGTTCAACAATGACCATAATGACTTCAAACTTCTTCAAAGTCCATAGCAAACCTACCACTAAGTCCATAGTAATGTGCTCCTACTGCACTATGGTATATCAATCTTGTGAAGCAAACCACCCGGTTTCTAATGCTCATACTTGACCTGCTGAAATTTCAAACATCGTGAAACATGCTCAACAACATGCTTCTTCATCCTTCTCCACAAATAATGCTGCTTTAGATCACGATAAATCTTCGTAACACCTGAAAGAATAGAACATTGTGAACTATGAGCCTCATCAAGAATCAATTCCCTCAAACCATCTACATTAGGAGAATAAATATGACTCTGAAATCGCTATACAACATCATCACCGAAAGTCACCTCCTTAGCACTACCATGCTACACCATGTCCACGTAAATAGGGATCATTATACTGGCGAGCTTAAAAGCACTCAAACAAGTAAGACTAAAAACAGCACAAGGTGTCTGCTACCACATTAGCCTTCACCGAATGATACAAGATATTGATATCATAATCCTTCAACAACTCCAACCACCTCTGCTGACTCAAATTCAAATCATTCTATTTAAACAAGCGACAAAGACTCCGAAAATTATATACGTCACAAGACACGTTATATAAGTAACGCCTGCAAATCTTGAGCATGTGCACAATAGCTGCTAACTCCAAATCATGTAACAAATAGTTCTTCTCATGGGGATTTAATTGGCACGATGCATTGGCAATCACCCGATTGCCCCTGCATCAACACACAACCAAGAAAAATGGACAAAACATCATAACATACCATACAGAACCCCGATTCTAAGGGAAATACCAAGATTAGAGCTGTAGTTAAAGTCGTTTTGAGCTGCTGAAAGCTCACACTCGTCAGACAATCTGAATAAAGAACTCTTCCGATTCACTTAGTTAATGGAGCTGCTATAGATGAAAAACCTTCTACAAAGAGAAAATTGTAACCAGTGGAACCTTGGAAACTCCTGATCTCTGTAGCGGTAGAAGGTCTGGGCCAACTTTGAACTACCTCAAGATTCTTCAAATCCACCTAGATCCTTGAACTAGACACCACGTGGCCCAGGAACACCATTGATCCAACCAAAACTCACACTTGGAGAACTTAGTACAACTTATTCTCCCTCAAAATATGAAGCACAATCCTCAAATGTTGCTCGTGTTCCTCCCTTCTATGGGAATATACCAAGATATCATCAATGAACACAATAACAAAAGAATTTAAATAATGCTGGAACACATTGTTCATCAAACGCATGAAAGACAAGCCGAAAGACATCACCAAGAACTTATAATGCCCATAATGGGTCCTGAAAGTTGTATTAGGAATTTTCGAAGCTGTAATCTTCAAATGATGATACCTCAATCTCAAGTCAATCATCGAGAATACCCTAGTACCCTGTAGCTGATAAAACAAATCATCAACGTGAGGCAGTGAATACTAATCCATGCCCATGATCCATCAAAATCCACCATATTAAGCACAAAAAAGATCAACCTTAGTCTTTTAGCTCCCAACAGTGACAAAACAAGAATGATAGATACAGTCCACCACAATAGAATCCCCAATGGGTGTAGACACATAAAAATGAGTATCTAAAGAATCACAAGACATATCCAAATACGAAGCAAAATGGGATGACACATACGAATAAGTAGAACCCATATCAAATAAAATCGATGCATTCCATGACAGGCCGGAACAATACCTATAAGGATGGCATCTGATGCTATAGCCTCAGTCCTACCAGTGAAAGCATAACAATGGGCCTGACCTCCCACTCTAGGATGTCCTCTACCCATTTTACCTCATTCCTAGTTAGTTGTGAAGGTAGAGTAGAAACAGAGCAGAAACCACAGCCTAATACCTTGATGAGGTCCACCCCTCCGAAGTATGGGATAATCTTTCACAATGTGCTTAGTATCACCACACTAAAAATAACCCCTCTGCAAGCGTGGATGTTGGTACTGAGTCTTCCCCTAATGACTGGAATAACATTGTAGGAACCCCGTGCAGAAGGTGCCCGAAAGATGGTTGTCTGATATGAGTGCTCTTGGGGTCCCTAGCTAGCTGAAGCATTACGGGTAACCTGAAGTGCAGATTAAACTGGTCGACATACAAAGCCTCTACCTTGACGGGCTGAAATTGAAGAGAGGGAACCACTAAACCCTCCAAAACCTCGATGCTTCTTAACCTCCTTATCCTCTCTCTCCTCCCCACGGATAAGCTTTAACCTCCTAGAGGTCTCCACACCCTCATGGGATGCACTCTTAGTATCGAACTCCCACGCCATCCTAAATATGAGGATATAAATGAATACCTTAATAAATCTACGGACTCTCACTATCAATGGAAACCAAAGTAGATAACTCTGTAAACCTCATAGCTTACTCGGACACCGTCATACTCTGTTTGTGCAACTACTCAAACCCTGTGCGTAACTCATTCATATGGGTCTTTTGATTAAACTCCTTCAAGAAGAGATAAGAGAACTAGGACCAAGTAAGTATTGTTATTCCAGTTGGCCTACTCACTTTATAAGTCGTCCACAGTCTATATGCCAACCCCGTCACCTGAAACGTAGTGAGGTCCACCCTGCTTGACTCCACTAAACCCATAACACACAGAATACGGTGACACTAGTCCATGAAACCATGTGAACCTTAGAAGCCCCGCCACTAAAATGAGGAGGATGATACTTCTAGAACCTCTCTAACTTTTGTTCTCCTCAACCAATGCAACTGGCTGAACCTCGGGCTGAACTACAACTACTGGTTGTATCGACACAACAACTGATGTCTAATAAGTATGAGTCGACTGCTCTTGTTTATGGACGGCGGGAGTCTAAGCTCATATCTCAGCTTGTGATACATATGGTGCAACCAGATTCAACCTTTCCTAGGACAAACTCCCGATCATACTCATACAGTGTGCCAAGGTCTCTTGGAGCCCCGACGTAGCAATAGGCTGCTCAGGTGAACGCTCAACATGATCAGGCTTCTAATCCTCAACTAGAGTTGTTGGATGCTCCACATCTACTACTCTAGTATGTTCTCGAGCTGTAGCACATGCCCCTCCCCAGCTTCTACCTCGGCCTCGACCTTTTGTGGCTCTAGCAGAAGGCACGCGTGTCTGCTCAATCGATCCAATAACATGTGTCATCACTATCTATGAGAGAATAGAAAAGTAAAGATTCAAACTTTGAAATTAATAAATCTGCACGATACGGAATGAAAGAAGCAAAATTTTCCTAATTTTTCCATAGCCTCTCTAAAATAAGTAGAGACGTCTCTGTACCGATCCGCAAGACTCTACTAAACTTTCTCATGAATCGTATAACCTATGAACCTAGGGCAATTATACCAACTTATCACGGCCCAAATCCCACCATATGGGTCATGATGGCACCCAGTCTCTAAGACTAGGTAAGCTTATCGAATAACGATATCAATCAAAATATAATAACTTCAAATTTAACAAAAATTGTGAAATATGATAATACATCCAAACGTGGATACAATAATCAACTTCCCAAAACCCGATATTACTTAGTCATATGCTATACAAGGAATACATATTATGTCTCGAAGAGTATAATACTTTGTGGAATACATAAGCAGTAGAAATAAAGTAAATAGGGTAACTTTGTGGCCTGCGAACAGGATATCAGGGAACCTTAAAGTATCCAATAAGCGCAACCACGCCTCTTTATCGATCTGCTCGATCAGAAGTACCTAGATCTGCAAAAAGAATGTACAGAAGCATAGCATGAGTACACCACAGTAGGTATCCAGTAAGTATCAAGACTGACCTCGGTGATGACATATATATATATAGGAAGAACAATATTAACTATCTTATAGAGCATGTGAGAATAACTTAATGTAGAAAACTCTTTTTTGTCAACAAATTGTCAAAGAAGTGGGGCATGTAATAGCATGCCAATTCAACTAAAAACTCAGTAAAATATAAGACGAGAGCTTTTAAGATCATGTAATAAATCAAAATATCAACCTCGGTTCACACATAAACAAAATCAATAAATACACCCCTAAATCTTCACACAACATTATCAACAACGCCACCCTCATTTCACCGCATGCATATTACAATAAAATGCCTCCCTTATGTCATCGCATGCACAAAAGCCACACTTATCTCGCTGCATGCACATCATAATGAAATGCCTTCCTTATGTTGCCGCATGCGCATCTGCCACCCTTATACTCAAAACATCAATCAATCCGTACAATATGTCCACATATCCCACTATATTAAAAACAATAATACCATAATATTTCATCAAGATATAAGTTTACCGCTTAACAACAAAGTGCACAAGAACATGACAAAGTGCTAAGGAGTGTTCAATAATAAAGCATGACTATGGCTAAGCCATATGTAGCGATCATGATCATGTAATCACAAAGTAGTTTAAGCATGTTTCTTATAATTTACATTATGAAATTAAGTCATATTAATAACCTACGGTCCAATCCGATCATAAACCACCCATAGCACCCGTGTACACGCTCGTCACCTCATGTACACATTGTTTTTCACATTAAAACAAATAACTAATCAAGGCTAAATCCTAATGGTTATTCACCCACAAAATTTTAGGCAATATACTTATCTCAAATATACAAAATCAATACTCTAAAAATTCCTTGCCTCCGAACGGGTAAGAACTAGCCAAAAACAACGCAATAATATCAAACAACTATGTAGAAATGATTTCAATTAATAAAGCTTCGATATTTATCAAAAATCAAAAATTCAACCTGGGCCCGCCTTCCGGAACCCGTCAAAAGTTACGAATTCCGAACATCCATTTGGATACGAGTCCAATCATACAAGTTTCATCCAAATCCGACTCTGAATCGGGGTTCAAATCCCTATTTTCTTTTTAGAAAGGCTTTTCCAAAACTCCTAATTTTCTTCAATTAGATTCATTATTCAAATGCTAAACTCAAGGACGGAATCATGAATAATAACCAAATTCGAGTCAAGAATACTTACCCAAATAATGAAATTTTCCTCAAAATCGCCAAAAACCGAGCTTTAAATCTCAAAATATGATAAAATAAGTCAAACCTTGAAATAGAATTATATAAGTCTTCTCAGGGGTCTCCATCGCGATTGTGGTACCTACTTCGCGATCGGGAAGCACAACCATATAGTTGCCTCATGAGACCTAACCCGAATGCGACACCCGCTCGCAATCACGCTTTACCAGCGCCTAATCATATGTGAATTTATCATACATCCGTGATGCGAAAGCCAAGCCAATTGACATCCCCAGCTTGACACAAAACCTTCACGTACGCGACCCACAAAACGCAAACGAGAAGCTTTAGTTCCCCGTATTTCGTGATCGCGACCTCTCTTTTGCGAACGTGAAGAACAAAATGATGCCAGCCACAAAACACACTCCGCGACCGCAGTAGATCTTTCACGATCGCAATGAACACCTGAACACCAAAAAACAAGCAACTCCAAACATGAAATAAATTGTTTGAAACCACCCCAAAACACACCCAATGCCCCCGAGACCCCGTCCAATCACACCAACCTTACTCAAAACATAGCACATACCTACTTGAGGCCTCAAATCACACAAAATAACATCAAAATCACGAATCCCGTCTCAATTTAAGCTTAATGAACTATTTCAAAATTCATCTTCCAAACTTACGCTGAACATGTATAAACAACTCGGAATGACCCAAAATTTTACACGCAAGTCATAAATCAGCATTACAACCTATTCCAAGGCTAGGAATCCCTTACAGACATCGATAACCACAATGTCAACTATGGGTCAAACTTATGAACTTGTAAACCTTCAAATTGCCAACTTTCGCCAGTTAGAGTCAAATCAACCTAGGAACCTCAAAATCATAATTCGTACACACGCCTAAGTCAGGAATCATTATTCAGACCTGACGGAACTATCAAAACTCCAATTCGAGGTCAAATATACAAAAGTCAAACTTGGTCAACACTTGTAACTCAAGCTTATAAGCTAGGAACTAAGTGTTCCAATTCAATTCAAAACTTTCCTCAAAATAAACCAACCATCCCCCCCATGTAACATAACAACAAATACACGTAATGGGAGCATCTAATAGGGAAACGGGGCTCAAATACTCAAAATGACATGTCGAGTCATTACAAAAAAGTCCTTGCCTCTTGAATTGGCCTCTGAATCGGTCAAATCTTGCAAAATACAACTCAACAATATCAAACATGGATATAGGAACCGATTCCAAGTAATAAATCTCTAATTTTTATCAAATATAAAAAAATCAACCAAAAAACCAACTCGATCACCCACTCTAACACGAGTACCAATATGCATGTTTCATCCATATTCGACTTCAACTCATGGATTCTGAGGGAATTTTCATCTGTCGGTGCATGAACTCCAGATTTGTCATCGTTGGGTCCTGCCAAAGAATTCTCCGGCGGCTCTGTTGATCTTCATCCTCCTCTAACTATCCCTTTAATTTCTTCACAAATTTGGTAGGAGAAACTATACCACCGCGGGCCACTATCATTCAACGGAAAACATATAGTGTGGCCAAATATTTTGACTCCGGCAAACACTAACTTTTACGTTTCATTGATCTTTTGTGGTGAGTCTCTTGCTAGA
This sequence comes from Nicotiana undulata, assembly GCA_005239495.1. NCBI lineage: Eukaryota > Viridiplantae > Streptophyta > Magnoliopsida > Solanales > Solanaceae > Nicotiana > Nicotiana undulata. The sequence continues at coordinate 22,287 of ML298598.1, read as the reverse complement.
AGTCCCAATCTCATTTTCATATCCGTCACTAGCAAATGCTCATTCCTACCCTACATCGGAAATCTCCAAGAGTTAAAATTTCATAATCACTAATACAAAAGAAACTCTAAGTTCGACGGTGGACTCGTCCGATATTTCAACCAGTATCGATCAACCGTTATTTTTTTCCAATCAGTTTTAGTATCAGAAACAGAATCAGTTCTACAGAGTATATTCTTGAATCCAACAGAGAGATATTATTGATTTTCTTGACATCAAAACAATTAACTAAGAAAGTGGACGAAGCTCTGTTTGATATAATCGTCAAGGAACTTTTCTGCAAGCAGAGATTATTTCAGGGCTTTGGATTAAACAAGTTACAATTTACAGTTTTTTCAATCAGTTTCAATAAGCACATACATTTGACATTTGGACGAAACTATTTCAGAAAAAAACTACGTTTCTTTCCGTTTATACGAAGTTTGAATCTTTTTTAGAGTGTCAACGATTATTGATTTTCTTTCTTAGTATTTTTATTTGCATTTAAGGATTATTTTTCAAAATATACTGGTTTTCATTTTCCGGTGTTTTTTCTCTTCTTTTAAAAGTGATCTCAAAGGATATAAAACGGATTTTTGGCTTTTAATTGTAATTTGAAGAAGATAGTGGTTTTTATTTCTGGGTTTTTTCTCCCCCTATTCTCTTGGTTCAGTGAGTGTTTGCATGTTTTGAAGGTATCACTTTTGGGAGGTGCACGCACACAAGCAGTACAGTAGCAGCCGAGTTTCGCAGCATCGGGAGTATATCAAGTTGAGAGTTCCAGGTTCTATTCGCGAGAATTGGTACCTCCCGCCTCCTGTTTCTCTTTCTTTTGTGTTAATTACTTTGTTCCCGTAGTATTTTGTACTAGTCTAGTCACTATAGTGGGCTAGTAGTTAGTATCTCCCTTTGTTGTTTTATGTGGTGTTTTTTCTCCTTTTCATTTTTTTAGACCTTCGTAGGTATAGAGATTGTGGGTTGTAATGGAAGAGTCAGGTCATGTCCTCGGGGAGGTCGGGTGGTGAGGAGGGGGGTAGGGCAAGGGTCAGGGGGTGGGATGGGGCCCAAAGGAGGTAAAGGGAGCAAGGTAGCCTGTAGGTTGAGAATTGGATCGTGGAATATAGGGACGTTGACGGGTAAGTCTATAGAACTGGCGAAGAATCTCCGGAAGATGAGGGTTAATTAGTGCGTGCAGGAGACTAGGTGGGTAGGATCGAAAGCGAGTAATGTAGACGGGTATAAATTGTGGTTCTACGGAGTCATGAAGGGAAAGAACGGAGTGGGAATTTTAGTAGATAGGGAGCTTAGAGAGTCGGTGGTAAAGGTCAGACAGGTGAATGTTAGATTGATAGTGATTAAGGTAGCAGTTGGAAGGATCACTCTTAATGTCATTAGCATTTACGCACCGCAAACAGGCTTGGACGAGGAGGTTAAGAGGTGCTTCTGGGAGGTGCTGGATGAGGTGGTGCGGGGTTTTTCGCCTACGGAGAAGCTATTCATAAGAGGGGATTTCAATGGTCATATTGGGTCGTATGTTGGTGTCTATGGTGAGGTGCACAGTGGTTTTAGATTTGGTGATAGGAACGGGGGTGGTACCTCACTGCTAGATTTCGCTAGAGCTTTTGAGTTGGTGATCGTGAACTCTATGTTTCTGAAGAGGGAGGAACATTTGGTTACTTTTTGGAGTATGGGGTCTAAGACTCAAACTGACTATCTCCTCCCCAGGAAGTGTGATAGGGGTTGTGCAAGGATTTCAAGGTTATCCCAAGTGAGAACCTCGCAACTCAACATAAGCTCCTAGTGATGGACGTCGGTATCTTGATGAATAGAAAGAAGAGATTTGTACGGGGTCAGTCGAGGATCGGGTGGGGAGCTTTGTCTAAGGATAATGCGCAGAAATTGGACGGGAGGTTGACGAATATGGGTGTCTGGAAAAGTGGTGGGGACGCTAGCACTATGTGGACGGCAACGACGAACTGTATAAGGGAGGTAGCAAGATAGGTGTTGGGAGTTTCGAAAGGTTTCTCTGGCAGGCACCAAGGCGACTGGTGGTGGAATGACGTGGTCCAAGGTAAAGTGGAAGCCAAGAAAGCGGCTTACATTAAGTTATTAGAGAGCACCGACAAGGATCAGAGGAGAGCGAACAAAGAAAGATATAAGGAGGCTAGGAAGGAGGCGAAATTAGCGGTCACACAGGCTAAAATTGCTGCTTTTGGTCGGCTTTATGAGGAACTTGTGGGCAAAGGTGGGTACAAGAAGTTATTTTGGTTGGCTAAATCGAGAGAGAAGAAAGATCTCGACCTGGATCAAGTGACGTGCATCAAAGACGAGGACGATCGAGTATTGATGGAAGAGGCCCAAATTAGTCAAAGATGGCAGTCATACTTTCATAAACTTTTGAATGAACAGGGGGATGGAAACATCGTGTTAGGGCAAGTGGGACACTTCGAGAGTCACCGAAATTTTAGGTATTTTAGGCGCATTAAGGTTGAGGAGGTCGTGGGTGCAATGAGTAAGATGAGTCAGGGAAAAGCGACCAAACCAGACGAGATTCCAGTAGAGTTTTGGAGATATGCGGGTAGAGCAGGCTTGGAGTAGTTGACTGGGTTGTTTAATGTTATCTTCGGGACAAAGAGGATGCCGATGAGTGTGGTGGAGTACAATGGTTCCGGTGTACAAGAACAAAGGGGATAACCAGAATTGTAACAACTATAGGGGTATCAAGTTACTAAGTCATACTATGAAAGTGTTGGAGAGGGTTGTGGAATGTAGGATAAGGAGGGCGGTGTTATATCGGAATACCAGTTCGGGTTCATGCCGAGTCGTTCTACTACGGAAGCTATCCACATTATCAGGAGGTTGGTGGAACTATACATGGATAGGAAGAGGGATTTGCATATGGTGTTTATTGACCTAGAGAAGGTGTATGACAAGGTTCCTAGGGATGTCATTTGGAGGTGTCTGGAGGTGAAAGGTGTGTCGGTGGCTTACATTAGGGCAATAAAGGATATATATGATGGATCAATGACTTGGGTTAGGACTGTGGTAGGTGAATCAGAGCCTTTTCCGGTTGTTATGCGGTTACACCAAGTATCTGCGCTCAGCCCGTTCTTATTTGCTCTAGTGATGGACGCACTGACACACCATATCCAAGGAGAGGTGCCATGGTGTATGTTGTTCGCTGATGATATAGTTCTGATTAATGAGACGCGAGGCGACGTGAATGGGAGACTGGAGGTATAAAGGCAGGCCTTGGAGTCTAAAGGTTTCAAGTTGAGTAAGACTAAGACGGAATATGTGGAATTTAAGTTCAGCGACGTGACGGGGGAAGTGGATGTGGAAGTCAGGCTTGACTCACAGGTCATCCTTAAGAGAGAAAGTTTTAAGTGCTTAGGGTCAATTATCCAGGGAGATAGGGAGATAGACGGGGATGGTACGCACCGTATGGGGGTGGGGTGGAAGAAATTGAGGTTAGCGTCTGGAGTCCTGTGTGACAAGAATGTGCCACTGAAAGTCAAAGGTAAGATTTATAGAGCGATAGTTAGACCGACCATGTTGTATGGAGCTGAGTGTTGGCCAGTCAAGAGTTCACATATCCAGAATATGAAAGTAACAAAATTGAGGATGTTGAGATGGATGTGTGGGCACACTAGGTTAGATAAGATTAGGAATGAAGATATTCGGGAGAGGGTGGGAGTGGCTCCCGTAGATGACAAGATGCGGGAAGCGCGGCTTAGATGGTTCGGACACGTGCAGAGGAGAAGCCTAGATGCACTGGTCAGGAGGTGTGAGCTGTTGACTTTGGCAGGTACGAGAAGAGGCAGAGGGCGACCTAAGAAGTATTGGGACGAGCTGATCAGGCAGGACATGGCGCGGCTTCATATTTTCAAGGACATGGCTCTTGATAGGAACATGTGGAGGTCGAGCATTAGGGTGGTAGATAGGGGGTAGTTGTGAGTTCTTCCTTCTTTGTACTGGATAGTCTGATAGAGTTTTGTTTAGGTTTGTTAGCTGTCTCTGTTGTGTTCACATTATTGTTTTGCATAGTTTTGTGTCATTGTCCTTTCACTTATTCGTTGTTATTTTCTTTCGGGCATTTTTTGTTGTTAAATGCCTTTTTTTTGTTTCTTTTCAGATATTATTGTCTCTCTTGTTGAGCCGAGAGTCTCCGGGAAATATCCTCTCTACCCTTTTCGGGGTAGGGATAAGGTCTGTGTACACTCTACTCTCCCCAGACCCCACTAGTGGGATTTTACTGGGTATGTTATTGTTGTCGACTTTAACTCATGGTTCAAATCCTAAATAATTTTTTTCCAAAATTTACTCACAAAAACCACATTGTCTCCCTTAGATTTCATCAATTAAAAGCAAAAATCAAAAATGGAATCATGAAATAAAATCAAATCCAGGTCAAGAACACTTACCCCAATCTAAGTGATGAAAATTGCCTAAAAATCGCCCCCAACCGAGCTCTCAATCTCAAAATATGATAAAATAAGCCAAACCCTCGATTTTAATACACTACCTAGCAATTATCGCTTATGGGGGCTCCAGTTCTCACCTGCGGGCTCGCTTTTGTGATCAAGGCTCACTTCTACAAGCTCCACTCAAATGGCTACCTTCTGCTTCTACGGACAAGGACGTGCACCTGCGCATCGCATTTGCGCAAGGGCCTTCGCACTTGCGAACATAGCTACTTTCCCCTCTCCTTCCCATTTGTGATCATCGTCCGCATCCGCGAGCTCGCACCTGCAGACAACACCCATGTAGGTGCGATCACACCAGAGCAGAACTGCCAATCAAACCTCTAATGCTCTGAAACCCATCTAAAACTCACCCAAGCCTCTCGGGACTCTGTCCAATCATACCAACCAATCTTTAAACATACATGCACATAATGGAGGCTTCAAATCACACAAAGTAACATCAAAACCACAAATTGCACCTCAATTAAAGCTTAATGAACTAACTAACTTCCAAACTATCAGAACTCATGTCAAACCACGTCTAAACAACTCAGAATGACCTCAAAGTTTTCACATAAGTCTCAAATGACATAAAGAACCTATTCCAACTTTTGGAACAACAATCTAAACCCGATAGCCTCAAAGTTAACTCCAGGTCAAACATATGAACTTTCCAAACCTTTAATTTCCACTTTCGTCAAATAGAACCAAATTAACCTAGGGACCTCTAAATCCAACCCGGACATACGCCTAAGTCCAAAATCACTATGCAAACCTATTGGAACCATCAAAATACCATTATGGGTTTATTTAACAGAAGTTAAACCCCAGCCGAATTTTACAACTTAAGCTACCACCCTTAGAATTAAGTGTTCTAGTCTACAAAACCTCCCTGAGACCAAACCAACCATCTCGGCAAGTCACAAAACAACAAAGAAGCATATATGATGCATCAAATAGGGTAACATGGCTCAAATACATAAAACAATCGGTCGGGTCGTTACATTATCCCCCCTCTTAAACTAACATTGATCATCGAACATGTTTAGAATCATACTTGGGATATCAAAAAGGTGAGGTATCTTGTCCACATACCATGCTCAATTTCCCAAGTAGCCTCCTCCACTGGTTGACCTATCCACTGAACCTTTATCGATGCAATATCATTCGAGCTCGACTTTCAAACATTCCTATCCAAAATGGCCATCGGCTCCTCAACATAAGTCAAATCCTTGTTCAACTGTACCGAGATGAAATCCAACACATGTGACACATCCTCATAGTAATTCTAAAGTATGGAAACATAAAACACTGGATAAACTCTCCATAAATTAGGTGGCAAAGCGAGTCTGTAGGCCACCTCACCAACTCTCTCTAATACCTCGAAAGGATGTGAGAACTTGTCCAAAGTAAGAGCAGGAGACCCAACTAGTCTAGTCAATAAATAATTTCTCCACCATTTCTAGGCGAAACCAGTTATCTGAAAAGCAGCAAAGTCGACCCCATTGGTCTCCAATATACCCATGTTCCGAAGAACCTCATGACAACAATCAAGCTACTCCTGGGGATCCTCTGAAGTAGAACCACTAAAATAAACTAGAAAGAGCTTGCTAAACCTATCCAATCTCCACAAAGCCTCGGAAGACATAGCTTCCCCATCACCGGGCTATACCGCAGCAACCGGCTAAACTACCTCGACTAGATGAGTTGCTGGAGTCTGAAACTAGGGAGCCATCTGCTCCAGAGTGTGAGTAGAAGGAGTCTGGGCTCCTTCTCCATCCTGAGATACGACTGGTGCCATGGGGAATGGGCCAGTCTGGGCCACGCCCTCCATAAGGCCCACTAAGACCAAGGCATCTTGGAGCACTGGGGTGGCAATAAACCACTCTGCGACCTGAGTTGGTCCGGCAGGAATAGTCTGAGCTAGGAACTCCTCATCGAACTCCACCTGAGGCTCCACAGCTGGGGTTGTTGCTAGGGCTCTGGGCTGAGCCCTGCCCCTGCCCCTACCCCTGCCCTTGCCTCGGCCTCTGGCATGGCCTCGAGCTCTGCCCCTCGTAGGAGCTGCTGTTGGAGGTTCTGGCTGCTGATCAACGAAAGAAGCGGTACGTGTTCTCTCCATCTGCGAGAGAATAAGATTAGGAGATTTCAATATGTATTGAGATAACAAAATCGCACGACAGAGTTAAATAAAAGTGAAATTTGTTCCTAGACTTCATAGCCTCTGGGAGATAAGTACAGACGTCTCCGTACCGATCCCCCAAACCCTACTAAGCTTGTTCGCGAATTGTGAGACGTAAGCAACCTAGTGCTCTGATACCAACTTGTCACGACCCTAAATTCCCACCGTCAGGATCGTGATGGCGCCTAACATCACACTTGCCAGGAAAACAAACGTTAGAGATTATTTACCCATTTACATCCATTTTCAGTAAGTAACAGTAAACTGACAATATAAAGCGGAATAACTATAAAGATATATAGATATCGAAGTCATTTACATACTACTTCAACCTAGAAATCCGGTGTCACAATTCACGAACGTTCTATGATTTTTCTACAACCAATTTCCTGAAAGAAATTACAATTGTATTGGAAAATAAAGGTAAACAGTAAAAGAGATATGTAGAAGGTGACACCAGGGTCTGCGGACGCCAATAGGACTACCTTAGGTCTTCGAGCTGTAAACCAGAGCTAATCTCTCGATCAGTCAAATCCTGCTGCGAAATCTGCACAGGAAGTGCAGAGTGCAGTATCAGTACAATCGAACCCATGTACTGGTAAGTGTCGAGCCTAACCTCGACGAAGATGTGACGAGGCTACGGCGCAACACCCACAATATATGCTACAAACTATAAATAACAAGGCAGAAAAGGAGAACATTATAATTTAAAAACAGTAAATTGCAGGAATAAATACGTAACTCCAGTGTCTTATCAATATCCAGCTATAACCAATCCTTAGGCGAAATGTAAAACCACCGAATAACTTATACAGTTAGAGAAAAATACATAAACACATATATTGATGCGGCGCGCATCCCGATTCCACTAGACAACACAAAATCCTCCCCTATTCCTCTGTAACAAATACAATAAAATTAAATAATATATATGTTGTGGCGCGCAACCCGATCCCACCATATATCAACATAATAGTTCACCCTTATTTCTCCGTATCAATCCACCCTTATTCGTCATGTTGCGGTGTGCAACCCGATCCCACCGAATAATCATATTCACCTTTATTCCTCCTCATCAATCCTCCCTTATTCCTCCTGTTGCGGCGCGTAACCCGATCCCACCATATCATAATAAATTGCACATAGTGAACAGAAGTTTCATAAAATTCTTAGAAGGCCTTTACCAACACTTAAAATCTAGGGAAAGGCAACCGGGAGCCATATAATCAATAGAACTCTATAAAATTTAATACTACTCAACGAGACCAAACCAGGATATCACAAAAAATGCCAAGAAGAAAAACATAAACCAATAAAGGGGAAACAATAATCCTATGGGGTAATAAATATCTTCAACAAGGAGAACATTATCTAACAGGTAACAATTAGGCATGTAATTATAATTATACATGTAACAAGTAAAGCAAGAAGGAAAACAATATAAGGAGAACGGAAGAAAACAAGTAAAACAGGTACATTGGTGGTTCATAGGTACTCGTCACCTCACGTATACGCCGCTCACATTATTTATCACATAACAAATAAGCCAAATTCCTAAACCCTCAAGTCAAGGATAGACACAACACTTACCTCGCTCCATATATCACTCAAAGTTCAATCACAACCTTGCTTTTCAAATTAGCCTCCGAGCCAAAAATATCTAGGAAATTACCAATCAAACGATTCAAAATAAGCCTTAGGAATCAGCCACGATAACTAAAGGTTCCATTTAGGTCATTTTTTTAAAAATTCAACAAAAGTCAACACTCGGGCACGCTTGGTCCAAACCCTAAATTCGGACCAACACCCGATTACCCATTCAGCCCCGAGGCAGGATATATAATTGGTTTTGGAATTCGACCTCAATTTGAGGTCTAAATCCCAAATTTCGAAATACCTAGTTTCTACCCAAAAATTCCCAATTCCACCATGAAAACCTTAGATTTTAGGTTGAACTCTTGTAAAATGAAGTGAAAGATTGAAAGAAACGAGCTAAGAATCACTTACCTATGATTTGTGAAGAAGTTGCCTTTGAAAAGTCTCCAAGAGGGTTTCTTGTGTTTGGAAATTTTGAAAAATGAGAAAATCATGTCTAAGTCAAGACCTATCAACTGCAGATGTCGCATTTGCGACCTGAGCTTCGCATGCTCGCAAATGCGAGAGAAGTATCGCAAATGCGAACTCCTCGCATTTCTGCAGCCTTCGCAAATACGAGCCAATTACTCGCAAATGCGAACAATCGACTTCCGCAAATGTGGCTCTTTTCTCGCGAATGCGAGACTGCCCAGCCCAGCCCATGCTCGCAAATGCAAAGCTTCTTCGCAAATTCGAGGCTCGCATTTGCGATCCAGACCTTGCAAATGAGAGATCTACAGACCTGAACACACCCACTATGTTTTTCTAAGTTCTTTCCACTTCGTAGCCTATCTGAAACTCACCCGAGCCCTCGGGGATGCAAACCTAAATGCACACAAGTCTAAAAACATCATACGAACTTGCTTGTGCGATCAAATCGCCAAAATAACACCTAAAATTATGAATTTAGCACCAAAACATATGAAATTCTTAAGAACACTTCAAAACTCCTATTTTCTCAACCGAAAGTCCGAATCACGTCAAATCAGTTCCGTTTCTCACCAAATTTCACGGATAAGGTATAAATATCATAACGGACATGTACCAGGTTCCGGAACAAAAATACAGACCCGATACCAACAAGATCAAACATTAACCAATTTCTTAAAACCATTCTAATTTCAGTCTTTCAATTTTAATCAAAAATTCATATCTCGAGCTAGGGACCTCGGAATTCAATTTCGGGCATACGCCCAGGTCCCATATTTTACTACGGACCCACCGGGGCCATCAAAACATGCGCCCGGGTCTATTTACTCAAAATGTCGACAAAAGTCAACTAAAACCAACTTTTTAGGTTATAAATTATTATTTTCTTTAATTTTCAACATAAAAGCTTTACGGAAGTCATGCCCGGACTGCGCACACCAATCGAGGAGGGTAAAAATGAGATTTATAAGGCTATAAAATGCAAAATTTAATTCTAAAACATAAGATGACTCTTTGGATAATCACAGAAGGGGACTTAAATTCTCAAAACGACCGGCCAGGTCGTTACACTTGGCGTGACAATCAAGAATAGCATGATAGAGCAACAACCAGTCCATGCCCAAAATAACATTAAAATCTACCCTACTGAGCAACAATAGGTCAATTCTGGTCTCAAAACCACCAAGAACAACTAAACACGACAGATACACAATGTCAGCAATAATGGAATCTGCCACTAGCGTGGACACATATACAAGAGAACTCAAGGAATCATGGGATATACCCAAATATGGAGCATAGTAAGATGATACATAGGAATAAGTGGAGCCTGGTTCAAATATAATTGATGCACCTCTAGGAACAGTACCTATTATGACTAAGTCTGATGCAACCACCTTCGTCCTAGTCGATAGAGAATAACATATGGCCATGCCTCCCCCTCTAGGGCGACCCCTACCCGCCCGACCTCCAACTCTAGTTGGCTGTGCAAGTGGAGTGGCAACTGGTGCGGTAACCACGATCCTAGAAGTCTGAGGACCCAGTGTAAGACGTGGGCCGGAGTGGTCTGTGGAGGTGCACCCTTTCTGAGTCTGTGGCAGTCCCTCACCATATAACGAGTACTACCACAATCAAAACAAGCTCTCACAGGAGGTGGTTGCTGAAACTAGCTCAAGCCTGGTCGTCTAGACTGACCGATGAAAGCACCGCGTGTAGGAGGTGCACTAGACAGTGGCGGTGCATAATGGGCACCATGAGATCTGGGGGAAGCCGGAATACAACTGGAAATTGGAAGTTTTAAATGAACTAGGCGGCTCATATAGTCTCTACCATGACGGGCTACAACTCATGCACGGGCGCCACTATATATGCTAGAATCTCGAGGCCTCTTGGCCTCCCTGTCTTCTCTCTCCCGACCCCATATACCCTCTAATCTCCGAGCGATCTCCACCACCTACTGGTATGGGGTATCAGTCTCAAACTCTCCAGCCATGGTGAATCTAATACCATGTTTAAGCCCCTCGATAAATCGACGGACTCGCTCTATGACTGTGGAGACTAAGACTGGTGCATGTCTGGACAACTCACTGAACCTGTGTGCATATTCCGACACGGTCATAGCACCCTGGCGCAACTGCTCAAACTTCATGCACCATGCATCCTTAAGGCTCTAGGAACAAACTTTCTCATGAACATCTCTGAAAACTGAGCCCATGTAAGTGAAGCTGCCTCTGTCAGGATACCCACCTCGTACGCTCGCCACCATTGATAAGACGCTCCCTTAAGCTAGAATGTGGTGAAAGAAACCCCACTCGTCTCCATAATACCCATAGTATAGAGGACATAGTGGCATTCCTCAAGAAAACCATATGTATCCTAGTAGGGGGTGGTACTTTTGGTACCTCTTGAGTCTGAGTTGCTCCCCCTCACATGTTGTTGCCCTAACCTCGGGCTGAACTGGGACAACTGGCTGCTCTAGGGTACGAGCAGTGGGAGTCTGTGCTCCTCCCCCGAGCTGAGATGTGGAAAGAGCAAGTGGAATCAACCCCGCCTAAGCTAGAGTTCCAAACATGCTCAAAACTGGGCAAGGGTCTCCTAAAGTGCTTGGTCAGTAACAGGCGTCTCAGGTGCCTGCCCCCCAATTAGTGCTACCAGTGGCTCCTCTATTGCAGCTAGGGCAGGTGCTCTGGCTACACCACGATCCCGTTCCGTCCTCTCGCGGCTCTAGTAGGGGGCGCGGGTGTCTGATCATCAGATCCAGTTGTGCGTGTCCTCACCATCTGTGAGAGAATAGAAAGACCGAGATTTAAAATTTCGAAGTCAACAAATTCGCACAATTAGGAATCAAAGAAGTGAAGCTTTTCTTAACAGTTCCATAGTCTCCTGAAGATAAGTACAAAGATTTTTGTATCGATTCGAGAGACTCTATTAATCCTGCTGGTGACTCATAACACCTATAAACCCAGAGTTCTGATACCGACTTGTCACGATCCCAATTTTCCTCTGTAAGATGTCGTGATGGCACCCTGTCTCTAAGACTAGGTTAGCCTAACATACATGTAGAATTTAACTGAGAATCTGTAAAAACCTATCATATGAAGAAACTCCATAACTCAATAGAACATAACTCCCCAAAATCCAGCGAATACAAGTCACAAGCTCTACAAGAAATTCTTGAACATCCTTATACAACGGTGTCTACATAAAGGAGAGAAAATCAAATATACTGGGTAGAGGGTGACTCCGAGGCCTGCAGACGCCGGTAGGTGTACCTTGAAGTCTCCGAATCTGAACTCAACTCACTGGTGCCTGGACTTGTAAGAGGTACCTGGATCTGCACAAAAAGATGTGCAGAAGCATAGCATGATGTCACGACCCCAAATCCTAACCAGCCGTGATGGCGCCTATCGTGGAAGTAGACTAGCCAACTATCACAATATTGCACATTTCCATTAGCGAAATTTTCCAAATCATTAATAACACCTCATAAAAAGTATAAAGTTTCTAAATTTTTAACAAAGCAATAAACTAACAGTCTATAACCATTCTCCCAGATCTGGAGTCAACAAGTCACGAGCATTTAAGAGTAACACTGATAATGCTACTGTCACGATACAGCATCTCAGAACAAAATACTCAGTACGGAATGAGGAAAGGGAAATGGAGATGACGTGGACACTGGACAGCTACCTCGATATCCCAACTCTGACTCTACGCGAACAAAGATGGCTAATGCTCTGTACCAGTACTTGGATCTGCACACAGAGGTGCAGGGAGTAATAATGAGTACGCCAACTCAGTAGTAATGAAAATAAATGAGATTTGACGGTAAGAAACACACGGTAACAAAACATCAATTCACAATAGTAAGATGCGGATTTCTATCAGTGTATACATTCAAGCAGATGTTTAAAACCAGTTTAAGTAAAATCCCAAGAAAAATCTCAATATAAAATGAATGAAACATAATCAAATACACAGGTAAAATATTAACATAAGCTGCCCCTCGGGCCAAATCAACACTCAGTATCAACCACTCAGCACCTCACAGTCACTCAGTAGCAGTCACTCAGCACCTCACAGTCACTCATCACTCGGCACTCGCACTTAGTAGGTACCTGTGCTCACTGGGGGTGTACAGACTCCGGAGGGGCTCCTACAGCCCAAGCGCTATAACAAGCCAATCATGGCATCAATCACTCTTGCACTAGGCCCCTCACATAACATAACAGTGTAACATGTTGTGGCGTGCAGCCCGATACATCACATATCCTCACAATATTGGCTCTCACTCAGTCAGCAATTCTCAAAATGCCGCTCGGGCCATAAATAAACGGGGTTCTCGACCCAAAACAAAGTTTTATATCACGAAATAATATCAATAAATCTGAACATTGGAATTAGTGTAACAAAATGACTGAGTGAAAATCATAGTTACCACGTTAGGGATATCAGAAAACAGCCCCCAAGGGGTTTTAACATATCGGCACGAGGCCCCAAACATGGCTTACAGCCCAAGTATATCAAAAACATAGAAATACTATTTATCATATGATTTGAAAGCAGTTTCACAACTCAATAGTTGCCTCTGGAAGAACTAGTTTCAAATTCCCCAATTAGTGCACGCCACACACTTGTCATCCAATGTGTACGTCACTCCAAAATAATGAAAAGATGCTAAGTCTGGGGTTTCATACCCTCGGGACAAGATTTAAAGTCATTAGTTTCCTCAAACTAGCCCGAAAAGCTACTCCGCAACATTCTTGCCCCTCGAATCGGCTCCTGAATGCTCCGCATCTATCAAAACCAGATTAATCACATCAAAATATGCTAGGGTGATGAAACCCAATCGAAAAATATCAACATTAGGCACAATTCTCGAAATTGGCCAAACCCAACCCCCGGGATGACGAGTGTCTGGTGTATGTATAAATTTACTCGTACTCTGTCAAATTATAATATAGAAAGATGTCGAACCCACAGAGATTGGTTTATCTATGCTACAGACATTTCTTGTTTTAATTACTATTTAAGAAAAACAGAAAGAATTGAGTTGTGAATTAACTTAACTAAAAATGAATGAATAGAGCAATAGAAAATATTTTTTGTTATAAATATAATTAAAAGGGTGTTGGGATCGTGACTTCACTTAATATTTTTTTTATATAGCAGATGTATTTAGTCTTCAATTTCTATTTCTCATAAATGTATAAATTCCTCTCATGATTACATTTATATATTATTACTATTGTTGAACAATTAATTGCACTCCTCTCGGTTATACGAATTAATCGTTAAAATGGTAATATTAAATAACCAAAAATATATACTTGAACTAAAATATGCTCTTGTTAGTAGATCCCTTTCGGTTACCCTACTTATTATAACTGATTACTATAATATTCGTCTCTTTCGATTACAAACAAGTGTAGAGTCAATTTTAACATAGAAGAGGTAGATGCCACTAAATAATAGTTAACATCTATCAATACCAAAATTAACTATATTAGTTCTTCCGCCTCTTTCGATTACAGAATTAGTAAGAAGTTAATATAAAGTACGAAATAGATAGATGTTAACAAATTAAATAACACCTAGCTATAAAGCAGATAAAATTTAAATGAAAAGTTTCAGCTCAAGTATGTGAAATCGAGGAATAATCTACTATTATATAGAAATATTAAGATCTGTCATTCCCCCAACACAAGAAAAATTACTCCATGATGGAGTTAGTACTGACAACGAAAATATTCTTGCCCATTAAATAAGAAAATAGAAATAAATATTCAAGAAGAATAATTCCCGCTATTTAATTAAAAGGAGGAACAAAATAATTTCCAATATTTATAAGAAGAAACTTATAACTGGAGACTTCTTAAAATGAAAATACTTCATCTCTTCTCTTGCTCCTCCCAGTCCCTGCTGCTGCTTGTGAAATGATGGTATTTATAGATATTTCTATAGCCTTTACCGTGTAAAATAAAATGTCAGCAAACTTTTTCTTTCAATCTTGCCAACTTGCCAAATTGAAATCAATTTTGATGAGAGGAGGGTGTACACCAAGTGTGCACGTGACTTTTCATTTCTTTTTTCTTTTCTTTTCTTTTTCTCCTTTTATTTAAAAATTAATTGTGGCCAAGACCAAATTTGATTGTTATGGAAGTTGTGTCTATGTTGCTTCAAGATTTTCTAAGTGATAGAGTTGTTGATATTTTTATAATTTTGTTATTCCCTGCAAAAAAAAGTGTACAATTAGTACTGTTTTCTAAAGAAAATTTATAAATTTATTTTTTTTAATATTAAACTCTCCCACACTTGAATATTTGCTTTTCCTCGAGCAAAGAAAACAAATGAGCATGGTAACTAAATATTTCAAGAAAAATCATGAAAACTTTCGACAGAGAAGAATTAACTAAGACTTATCTACGAGTTCAAACAACTTTCAACCGTACTCACATTCATCTATTGAGAACTGAAATCATAATATTTCTTTATCCCTAGTGTGTCTCACCAAATGAAGAGAGATGCCCATAAATTACACAATAGATAGATGTAGAACAAAGCAAGGCATAGATAGAAAAATTCGCTCACTCTCAACAAAGAAGTACTTCAAGCTACTGGAAAATGCCATAAGCTTGACTGTCATGTGGTTTTCCACTAATGTAGGAGATTTTGAGTCGAGATCATGTAGGACTTTTGTAAGGTTGTGATGTAGGCTTAGGGATAGGTATGATACATATGGATATTAGTGATTTAAATTCCCTAAGGGCACTACACTTTATTTTATCGCTTAAGCATAATTGCCTTTGCTTTTGTTTGAACAATAACCTCTATTTTGTTTCACCCTTTCAAATTTAGATTTTTTTTTTTAGATTTTTTTTTGAAATGGAAATGTCGACATTTCATTGTTGCTACCCCCCCCCCCCCCCCCCCACCCCCCTCTTTTTTTTTTTTTTT
>ML298595.1:1281-33265 GCA_005239495.1 Nicotiana undulata | reverse complement strand
AGACCCATGAACATATGATAGAGTAATTTGACACGTGGAAGGATAAGAATATACATATCTGTAGCATTTCTACGAATAGAGTATTTTATGGAAGTTGTGCATTTTCTCATTTCGTTCATGTCGTATAAATCATGCCAAAAAAAAGAAGGGATAGCCTTAACATACCTGTCCCTGAAATTATTTGATCGAAGTGAAGTTTCTGCTTCCGTAAAATATGTTGGAACAAGAAAGCGAAGCTTCTGCTTCTGAAATTGAAACGATACGTTGCTTGAATCTTGTTGTAGTTGGACGAATTTGCTTCAATTGAAGCCTTTGTCTTTGAATTGGAATGTTCTGCCTCAACACTTCCTTGAACGAATTTCCTTGGAATCAAGGATTTTAATTCTTTAACCTTTCCAATTAAGACCAAAAGCTTCCCAATGTTATTTTGGTTTCAAGTCTTAAGAGGAAATTGTTTCTGCTTTTCTCACGTTTGGTAACCAAAAACATAATGAAACATTTTTGGATAAGGATAAGAATTTGAATGAGCTTATATAAATATTTTTAAGACTTTAAGTTAATATTAAGTAGCCACATAGCATTATGACTACTTAGTCACTTTCTAGGCTTTGTGGCTTCTTGCCACATGTAGGGGGTTTAGTTTATTAATTTTTTTTTTTCACTTATTAGTTAATCGGGTAATGTCCTGTTACCCGGTAATTAATCAATTACCCGTATAATTTAAAAATTATCTCAACTTAGTTAAATACTACTCTCTTTTAACATACCTTGTACACCTTACTAGCATGGCCGTGTAGTACCTTGTATGGCACTAGTCCATAAATACCGGGTATTTTAGCTCGGTCCCTATTTTATCCCAAAATTCAAACCTTCGACAAAAATTCATTTTCTTCGATTTTACTTACCCTCTTACCTTCACGAATTTATTCATCACTTATAATCCTTATAATCCCCAAATAATCTTTTCCTTGGAATGATGTCAATTTCCTTACGACAAATCCAACGTACAATACTACAGGGTGCAACATCGTCGTAGTATAATATTGCGGGACAAAATATTGACGTAATATTGCGGGGTGTAACAGGTGCCTTAGTGCATGATATTTTCCGATGATATAGTGTTGATTGACGAGACGCGAAGCGGAGTTAACGCGAGGTTGGAGGTTTGAAGACATACCTTGGAATCTAAAGGTTTCAAACTGAGTAGAACCAAGACAGAATACTTGGAGTGCAAATTCAGTGAGACCCATGATGCAGAGGTAAGGGTTAAGCTTGATGCTCAAGTTATTCCCAAGAGAGCGAGTTTTAAGTATCTCAGGTCTATTATCCAGGGTAACGAGGAGATTGACGAAGATGTTACACATCGCATCGGAGCGGGGTGGATGAAGTAGAGGCTCGCTTCCGGTGTTATATGTGATAAGAAGGTGCCGTTAGGACTTAAGGGTAAGTTTTATCGAGTGGTGGTTCGACCCGCTATTCTCTATGGGGCTGAGTGTTGAATAGTCAAGAACTCCCACGTGCAGAAGATGAGAGTATTAGAGATGAGGATGTTGAGATGAATGTGTGGGTGTACCGGGCGAGATAGAATTAAGAATGAAGCTATCCGGGACAGAGTGGGAGTAGCCTCCGTGGAGGACAAGATGCGGGAGTCGCGGCTGAGATGGTTCGGACATGTTAGAAGAAGAAGCATTGATGCCCCTGTCAGGAGGTGTGAGAGGTTAGCCATGGAGAGTTTGATAAGGGGTATAGGTAGGCCTAAGAAGTACTGGGGAGAAGTGATTAGGCAGGACATGGCGCTGTTTCAGCTCACTGAGGACATGACACTTGATATGAGGGTGTGGAGGTCGAGGATTAAGGTAGAGGGTTAGTAGGTAGTTTATATTGCTCACCGATAGGCTTAGTAGCATGCATTTCCCTTCATATTTTTTGATTTTTATTATGGTATGTGGTTTTGTTCGCCTCATGTATTGTATTCCGTGTTGCTATTATTGGATACTGTTTATCTTTTTTTCTTCAATATTTTTTTCTTCCATCTTTCCTCCTTCCTTGCTTACCTCTTCTTCTTCTTACCATTCCTGAGCCGAGGGTCTATTGAAAACAGTCTCTCTACCTGCATTAGGTAGGGGTAAGGCCTGCATACAGACTACCCTCCCCAGACCCCACATATTGGGATCAAACCAGGCATTAGTAGGTTGTTGTAATGTGACGAGGCATTAGATCTCATATGTAACTGCCAGAAGCCCGTTAGAATGTGGCAATTGGGTTCTCCTGGGAATAAACGATTATGGAAAATTTTCACAAATCACTATTGTTTAGTGGTTATTAGCTAGTTGTAGCTATCATTTACTATATTACTTCATATAGCTATGTTTTTAGTTTTTTTAGAGTGTATTCGGTGTATTTAAGCTATTGTATTCATGAATACAGTAGCATTTCTCGCGTGAAACAAGGGATTACAGTTAAATATATTATTGTATTCGATTGTATTCACGGCGTGAAACAGAGGATTACAGCTAGACATATTATTGTATTCGACTGTATTCACGATATGTATTTGTGAATACAGTAACGTAAATAGCGCAATTCATGGTCTATTCAGTTGTTTTTAAACGGATAGCGAATCAATTAACACAAATAGACTCCTAATATAACTTAAGAAACTCAATTATAAATCTGAAAACATAAATACATCTGAATATATAAATTATATTAATTTAAAAAAATATGAATACATTCATGAAATATAGCGAGACAGTGAATACAATGAAATACATGGAATACAACAAGATACACTGAAATACATTGAAAAAAAAAGACAATGAATACAATGAAATACATAGAATACAACGAGATACATTGAAATACAATGAAAAAAACGATAACAGACTCTTCAAGTTGCTCAGCCCCAAAACTCCGAATACAACGAGATACATTGAAATATAATGGAAAAAAAGGTAACAGACTATTCAAGTTGCTCCGCACCAAAACTCCGTCGTATGGGAAAGGTGATGTGGCACCTTCCTATGCCCGGCATTGATATTTATCTTTTTTGTCATATTTTTGGTTTTTGCTCTTATTTTGCCCTTAAAATTTTGCTGGAAAATGAAGTCACGTTAAAAAATTTATTGTTTTTGCATTCATTGCTCAATTAAAAAGGGAAGGACAGCGAAAATGAAGTCTTTCCGTTTTCAAAACTTTTTTTGCATTAAAGTGAGGCTCTTCATTATAATTAAAGAGCTATCATGGCAATGTTTTTCATACCAAATAAAATTTGTCTGCAATTGTAACTAAAATCTGAGAGAAATGGCTTCAACTTTTCCCTTTCCATCATTTTTGTTCTACCGCTTCTTTTTAGTGAGAAAAGACATCTGGAGAGAGAGTATTGGCAAGAACAATGAACTTAGTTGTGCCAAATAACTGAGAATATGAGACGTCAGAGTACCAACAAGTCCAAAGACGCAGAGGTCCGCCGTCCGCGTCTATTTTGAATCAATCTAATACGTATTGTCTTCAGATAGTCCAAGAAGAGAATCCATCCATTTTTTCCTTTTAAAACTTTGCATCGCACTTCATTTATGAATCTATTTTCCCGAGTAAGAAATTTTTTACACCTTTTTTCTTTGAGTTGTATATTTCTTTTATGTTTAGTCAATTTTAATTTGTTAAGTTCACCCATAATACAATTACGGAAGATGTACTAGGGTGATAGTGATAATTTTGAAAAGACAAACCCAAAATTTATGAGTTGATTATTCTTATTGTCAATTGTTATTAGTTTTTTTGTGTTCCATTATAATTTATTTTCTCGCATTGAGCAAAGTAGGTTTGGGACGGAGATATATTTGTTGATGTTGTTGCATTGAATAAGACACGTTTGCTACAAGGAGGGCTTCCTATTTTTTAGCATTGCATTGAACAAGACACAATTATTTTTTGGTTTATGCTCCATGGAAATGAGCTTGTGCCTTCAAATAAAAACCTCAAGATTATCACCGAGTTAGACGATTACGGCAGTGTCTTGCCATCTTGGTCTTTTTGTTTATTCTTTCTGATGCGTTTTATAGATTAGTTTTTGTATGGATACACGAAGAATTTTTTAATTACTTATATGCCAATTATATTTAAGAAAATATCATCTCCATATCTTTTTTACATTACTGCGCGAAACGCGGACTAAGTCACTAGTTATATATATATATCTTGCTACCTTGGCCTTCCTTCCAAACTCTCCCAAAGGTTTCTTCCTCCTGACAATACCGAGCATCTCTATTTTTATCCTCGTAAAATGATTAAACAACAAAGAAGTTTAATTGTTTTGAGTCATCATACAAAATTGAGATAGTAATTAGTCCCAAGTTACTAAGGAAATGTTCAAAAATAATATTATAGAATCTCAACGTTAAACATTAATTTGGGAGTTATGGATATCAAAGGATGAGAGACTTATGAATGTTAAGAGCAGAAGATGAAGAGGTGTGAGTTAAGAAAGTAAACTTTTAGAACTATACATAATAGATGTACAAAAAGATAATAAAAGACAACTGACAACATTAGAGGCGAAGCTATTTAGCCCTAAGGGTGGTCAACTAACCATTCTTCGTCAAAAATTACACTGTATATATAGGTAAAATATTAGATTTTAGTGATATATAACATATATTGAACACCTTTGAATTTTTTTTACTTCATTCAAATTTGAACACCCAAAATGAAATTTCTGGCTTCACCAACGGACAACATCGTAGCATAAACATTCATATTGCATACACTTTTCATATAACATACTACTATTAATTAGCAACAAATATTAATTGACAAAAAGTTGTTACATCGTTGACCTTTGATTCAATCATATCCGATTTAACTGACTAAAATATGTCGATCAGTCTTCTTTAGGTTGGCTCAACTACCTCTATTGTTGATACTGGCATTGTCAAAGATAATGTGTAAGCATTTTCTCATTGACCAAATAATTAACCAGTTTATAACACATGAGTGATGAGTAAAAGAAAAAGAGAAGAAACTTTCGACAGCACGTATCATAGTCTTGTACGTAAGCTCAGGACTTACTGCTCGGCCTTGATCCGCAGCCACTTTCAGCAAAACGCATTTCCTATAATAATTTATAATGACTCTAAGGGTGTGTTTGGTATAAAGGAAAATGTTTTCCATGGAAAATGTTTTCCAGGAAAATATTTTCTTGGAAAACAAATAGTAATCTTATTCATTTTCTAGTGTTTGGTACGCAAATCAAGGAAAATATTTTCTCAAGAGTATTCGTAAATAATTTTGATACAATAAACACGAGTCCATAAACTTTCGAACCAACAACCTTCCGAACCCACAAATTTCATAAACTTTTAAACCTCAAAACTTTCGAAACCGCGAAGTTTCAAACCCGTAAACTTTATAATTTCTAAACCCGTAAACTTCGAAACACATAAACCTCCAAACTCATATCTTTAGAACTTGTAAAATTTAGAAACCTGCAACCGAAAGATGAAAAAAGTAAAACTGAAAATATAAAATTTTTAAAAAAAAAAACCTTCCGAACCCACAAATTTCATAAACTTTTAAACCTCAAAACTTTCGAAACCGCGAAATTTCAAACCCGTAAACTTTATAATTTCTAAACCCGTAAACTTCGAAACACATAAACNGTGGATGGGTGCTGACGAAAAAAAACTTTATTTGAGAGAGGGCATGTGGTGGAGTTAGGTGGGTGGGTGTGTGGGGGGGGAGTGTGAGGGTAAATAGGGTGGGGAAGGTTGAGAAGGAGTTTTGGAAAATATTTTCCCTTATCTTGATATGGAAAACATTTTCCTCCAATTGGAAGAAAATGAGTTGATGAGGAAAATGATTTCCAAAAAATTTAAGCCAACCAAACATGGAAAAATTAGAAAACATTTTCCGAAAAATGTTTTCCTTCATACCAGACACACCCTAAAGGGACAAACCTTTTTAGGAACAAACATCTTTTAATATTAAAACAAATATCTCAAAAGTAATTGTATAAATGAAAAAGCTTTAGCGAGATGTTAATGGCTGAAACTATTTTCAGATTACAATTTATGTTTAGTCCTAGACCAATACGGCTTTATTTGAAAAATAATTAATTTGTTTCCGTAGAAGACTGAGTAAGACACATTGTCCATATTTTTAATATCAAACACATAAAATTAAGGAAAAAGAAAACATTCTAAAAAGGTAAGTACAATAATGAGTAATTACCATTAATAATTTGGCAGAAGGTATCACCAGTGCAGGCAACAATCGGGGAAGCAGAAGGCATCGAATAAGAGAAATACTACAAGTGATATTTGCCACTATACAAGATAGGAATTCGTCCGCTCTCAGACATTTTCACAAGCATTAAAAAATATGGAACAAAGACGCAACTGTCACGCCCCAAAGCCGAGGGACGGGACCGGCGCCCAACCGAATGAACCTGATCAAGCGAACCTGATTTGCCAATTCTATCCCACGCGTTGCTCCGTGTTTATAGCATACATTATTCATAGAAAATAGCAAGAGAAAATCAAAAGTGTGGATTCACAACATAAAGTCCATCTTTCCTCTTTTAACGTTTTAACATTAGATCTTACCAAATCATACATACTAAGTACAACCTTCCCGATACGCGACCACGATTACGAGTAAGTACAACAACTACCCAAAATATATTTACAACCCACATAATGGCTACGGAGCATCTAAGAGTATGGAATAGAATACATAGACTTGCCGGCAACAAGGCCCCGGCTATACCTTAAAAGAAACAACATATACAAAAAAAGATAACGTGGACTACACACGGCCCGGAGAGGAAGTGGGGCTCACCAGAACTGCTGAAGGGATGAAGAGAAAGCACCACTAACGGCGATCAGTGCTACCTGCTACGAAACCACCTACATCCATTTAAAAAATGTAGCGCCCCCGGCAAAAGGGACGTTAGTACCATTGAATAGTACTAGTATGTATGAACAAACCTACTCTAAATAGGATAAACTTCAACAGTCAAACACAAATAGAGGCATCATACAACAATATACCGAAGCAAGGTAAAAACACAAATAAGAATTTCCACATCCCGCATCCCGTTTTGCCATCTTTTGGTTAAATATTCTTTTAAGTTTCATCTTGTTATTATTATTACTGATCCACCGTGTCGTTGTCACACGGAGTCCGATCTTTGTCCGATCGGCTAAGCCATCATAGGTGAGGTCCGAATTTCAATCACATCACATATCACCACCGTGGCTTGGTCACACGGAGTCCGATCTCTGCCCGAATCGGCTAGGCTAACACTGTGGCATGTGCACTGCACACGGAGTCCGATCTCTACCCGATCAGCTAGGCCATCTCAACTGAAACAGTGAGGACAATAATCATCATCATATCACAATAGCAAGTCATCTATGTGTACGACATGGAGTCCGATCCTAGCCAGATCGGATAGGCCGTCTCACCCCTAGGATATTCTCCTGGTCAATTCATGGATATTTTAGATCACTTTCATCAGTTTTAACCTTTTTGATCCCCCACACATATTGTTCTTTGATTCATCTTTCATATCATTATAATCCTTTGGTTCATATTTCACAACAATCCATCCTTTAATCCATATTCCATAACAACCCAATTCATAGTTTCATGTTTCATATCAATTCAACCTCTTGATTCGTATTTCACGTCATTACCGTATTCATATTCCATATCAGTCCATCCTTTCACATTTTACCACACGCATCACGTAATATGATCACACGCATAATAAAAAGGGAACATGATGACCACAATTTATACACTCAAACAACATAACAACATGGTAGTAGCATGTGACAATATAGAAGCAAGAATTCCTCAATTAGGCACATAGAACACATAAATTCCATAGATAATCAACAAGAGAGTCATACCCGGAAAGTGAACACAACGGGTTTATCTTATGAAGATTAGAGTTAGCCATACATACCTTGAGTTGGAATTTCTCCTTTATTTCTATCTCAAATCATCGGACCTTTTAGCGCCTTCAATCTAATTTACAATGTGACACATTTAAACCTAGGATTAGGAATCATGAATATGACTTGGACTCATGTGGGCATTTTATCAAACGCTATGTGTTCCTTTTGATTGCATAACCCCCTTTTTGTGGAAGGTTACTCTAACCTACTACCCTTTACTAGATTATGGTAAATTAATCACATGCATGCAAGGTTCTTAACTCTTACCTTCAAGAACTATCCTATGTGTGTTCCATTTTAACTAGAATTTGGGAATTAAGGGAAAATGGGGTAGAAACTTACCTCTTATGGTGAAGAAGATGACGACTACTCGATAAATTCCAGGTCTGAGTAGAGATGGAGGACAAATTTGGTGGAGATGATGACTTTCTCTCACTAGAACCCACTCTCACTTCTCTCTATTTTAATCAGATAGTCGTTAAAAATGAAGGGGATGGGTGTTTTATTAAGCTGGGGGTCGAGTTTAAAAATTAGAAATTAGAAGCCCTGATGCAGGTATGCGGTCAGGAATGCGATCGCATTCCTGCTATGCGGTCCGCAGACATGTCGCATAAGTGGCCCTCAGCTGGGCCAAAAAGAGAAGCAGATTGCCCAGGTATGCGGCAGTTATGCGGTCCGCATACCTGCTATGGGATCGCATAGTGCGCCACATAACTCCCTCCGCAAAAATATAGGTGCATGAATGCGACAACTATACGGTATGCATTTTATGAAATGCGATCGCATTATGGGCCGCATATCTGTCCTTAAAATGGACAACAACTGTCCAGGTATGCGACCATTATGCGATCCGCATACATGATCTGCGATCCCATAGTGAACCGCAGATCCGCACAATTCTTGAATATTCTATCTTTTAAGTCCTGGGGTACTTTTCACTCCAAAGGGGCCCGTTTTAAGAATTTCTACAGTTATATCAACATGGGGACCTATCCGGGCATCGCTTTTAGTTAGAAATTTTACAGGTCTTTACATTCTCCCCCACTTAAAATCATTCGTCCTCGAATGAGGATCGGAAAATCACTTGGGTATGAAAACACAAAATGCCAACCCCCAATTTTTACTAACTCCGATATTTTCTAAAAGTTTCGCTAGAGTTTCCTTTGTAAATAGGCCTATCCACCTGCCAGAGAGACCCCGAAACACAATTCAACAAGTCCCACATAGTTCATNGGGGATTAGGGGAGTAGGGTGGTTTTACACGAGATATGACACAAAACTTAGAGGTGACCACCTTCATAAACAACTACCTAACATATTCAAACAAATGAGGGTATTTCTCTTTCATTTCATTTTCCGCTTCCCATGTGGCTTCCTCGACTTTTTGATTCCGCCATAACACTTTAACCGAAGCAATCTCCTTGTTTCTCAACTTAAGAACTTGCCTATCGAGAATAGCAGCCGGACCCTCTTCATATGACAATTCTTTATTAACTTCAACGGTCTCAACCGGCACAATGACATATGGATCTCCAATCACCTTCTTTAACATGGTCACATGAAACACCGGGTGTAGGGGTGTGCATTCAAATCGGTTTATCGATAAATCGAATCGATTATTTGTTATCGGTTTATCGATATCGGTTTATCGATTTATCGATTTCGATTTCGAAATTTTTCTTATCGATTTATCGATTTCGATTTCGATTTTGTTCTCTCCGGTTATCGGTTTATCGATAAACCGATAAGATATACTAAAAAGACAAATATACCCTTATTCTATAATACCTTTTATTTTACCCTAAGTCCCTAACCCTATTATTTCCTCTACCCATTTTTCAACGCCGTTTCTTCCTCTACTGTAATGTGACCAGAACAAACCACAACTTCACTTTTTTTTCTCATTTGTTTTGTGCTTTCTCTCTTAGCATATCCATGCAGACTCATGTTAGTAACAATAAACTAAAGTACTTTTAAAACTTCCTCAATTCATATTCATTATCCAGAAACCAAAGTTGAATACTAATATACCAATGCCAAATCAAGGAACAAAAACGTTGTCGAATTAGCTGAAGCTACTGTACCAAATAATGGAGGGGTTTTCTTGACATGGGAAGATCTGTGGGTGAGAGTTTCAAACATGAAAGATGACGGCAAATCCATTCTCAACGGTTTAACAGGCTATGCCCCGCCTGGTGAAATCTTGGCTCTCATGGGTCCTTCTGGTTGTGGCAAATCGACACTTCTCGACACAATAGCAGGTATTTATTTCACTATCAAAACTTTATGTTGTCAGTGTATATAAAAAAAAATTATATACACTAACAACATAAATAATTCCTTATTTAACACGTAACAAATTCCACTTTGATTTGACAGTCACAATTTCTTTCATACAGGAAAACTGTGTGTTATTTTGATTAGCAATCCTTATGTATATTAATGTTATCAGGGAGATTAGGATCGAGCACAAGGCAGAGTGGAGATATTCTAATCAATGGCCGCAAACAGACACTTGCATATGGAACTTTGGTGAGTGAAATATGCATAATCCCATTTAAAAATCCTAATATCAGATGATCTCTTACTCCTGAAACACTCTACCAGCAATGATCTACTGGAGGTCTTCCAAACAAAAAAGTTATGTAATTGAGAAAGAAGAAGGACAGCTTTAGCCCACGTTGATTATATTAATTTGTCTCATACCATATGATGGTATTTGACTGGGCACATAATTTAAGGTGTTAACTTAACTATTGATTATATTAGTGTTAGAGGTGACAATATTAGAGTAACGGATAAAAGTTTGATAAAAGAAAGTCAAAGCATACTTGATTCAAATCTTGACCTTGTGAAAGTTGTATTGGCTTATTTAGTGGAAGCATTTCCAATATTTGAGAACAGTACAAAAGGAAAAGGGTGTCATATACATTTGATCCCTTACTTTAGTTTCATTGCATGTGCTTGTTGACACAATTTTTATGTTATAAACGGTGTTCGTCTTATTTTAGCTTCTTTTTATCCATATTAGTTAGGCGTGTTTATAGCGATATACCTTATGTGGAATCTCGCAAATTTTCTTATTGGTGTAATCGATAACCGAATCGATAAGCCCCAAAAATCGATAAATCGAAATCGAAAAAATTGAAACCTTATTGAAACGACAAAGATAAGCATATGTACAAATCGATAATCGATAAGTAATTATCGATAAGGGTCAAAATCGAATGCACACCCCTAACCGGGTGCACCAATGACATTTCAGGAGGCAACTCCAGCCTATACGCCGCCCGTCCTATCCTTTGAGCGATCCTATACGACCCGACATACCTTGGGCTCAATTTTCCCTTCTTTCCAAACCGCATGACTCCCTTCACGTGAGATACCTTCAAGAATACCCAATCATCTACTTGAAACTCCAAATCCCTACGATGAACGCCCGAATAGGATTTCTGACGACTCTGAGCAGTTTTCAGCCTCTCCTTCATGATTCTAACCTTCTCCATAGCCTGATGCACAAGATTTGTCCCTAGCAGTTCCGCCTCACCAACCTCGAACCATCCAATCGTAGATCTACACCTTCTTCCGTACAATGCCTCAAATGGGGCCATCTGAATACTAGCATGGAAACTGTTGTTGTAAGCAAACTCTATAAGTGGCAAATGATCATCCCAGCTACCCTTAAAATATAGTACACAAGCTCGTAACATGTCTTCAAGCGTCTGAATAGTCTGCTCTGCTTTCCCATCAGTCTGCGGGTGGAAGGCTGTGCTGAGATTTACTGCGTACCCAAACCTTGTTGAAATTTCTTCCAAAAGTTAGTTGTGAACTGGGCCCCTCGATCCGAGATAATAGAAACTGGAGTGCCATGAAGCCTGCCTATTTCTTTGATATACAACTGAGCGTACTGTTCTGCAGTATTGGTGGACTTGACTGGCAAGAAATGCGCTGACTTTGTGAGCCGATCCACTATTACCCAAATTGAGTCGAACTTACGCGGAGTGCGGAGTAACCCCACCACAAAGTCCATATTGATCATCTCCCATTTCCATATTGGTATTTCCATAAGCTGCGTCAACCCACCGGAACTCTAATGCTCGACCTTCACTTGCTGACAGTTCGGACACCTAGCCACAAAGTCCGCCACACCCCTCTTCATACCATTCCACCAATAAATCTCCTTGAGATCGTGATACATTTTTGTAGAACCTGGGTGTACAGAATATCTAGAATTGTGAGCCTCTGCCATAACTCTCTCCCGGAGATCATCCACCTCCGGAACACATAGTCTTCCCTGACACCGCAAGACACTGTCGCCATTGTCGAGTGAAAATGCTGCGGACTTGTGATTTAGAATTGCCTCTCTTAACTGTGCCAATGCTGGATCATTGAATTTCTTTTCCTTGACTTCCACCACAAGCGAAGATTCCGCTCCGTTATGCACCACAACACTCCCTTTGTTTGAGGCCGAAAGACAAACCCCCAGACTAGCCAACTGGTAAACCTCCCGAACCAAAGGCCTCTGACCTGCTTCTAAATGAGCCAAAATACCCATGGATTTCCGACTAAGAGCGTCTGCCACCACATTTGCCTTCCCTGGATGGTACAAAATATTCATATCATAATCTTTGAGCAATTCTAACCATCTCTTCTGCCTCAAGTTTAATTCCTTCTGTTTGAATAAATATTGAAGACTCTTGTGGTCTGTGAACACGTCCACGTGGACCCCATAAAGATAATGCCGCCAGATTTTCAATGCAAAGACAATCGCTGCGAGCTCCAAATCATGTGTCGGATAATTCCTTACATGGTTCTTGAGCTGCCTTGAAGCATACACTATAACCTTACCACCTTGCATCAACACACACCCCAAACCAACCCTCGAAGCATCACAATACACCACAAACCCCTCTGTACCTTCTGGCAAGGTCAACACTAGTGCCGATGTCAATCTTGATTTCAATTTCTGGAAACTCTTTTCACAAGCATCGGACCACTGGAACTTAACTGCTTTCTGCGTCAGCTTAATCAATGGGGAGGCGATATTAGAGAATCCTTCCACGAACCTCTGATAATATCCAGCTAAACTCAAGAAACTACGAATCTCTGTCGGGGTCGTTGTTCTAGGCCAATCCTTTACCGCTGCGATCTTGTGGGGATCAACCCGAGTCCCTTCCCTGGAAACAACATGGCCCAAAAAGGTAACTGATTCTAGCCAAAACTCGCATTTTGAGAACTTCGCATGCAACTGGTGCTGATGAAGAGTCTGCAGAACTGCCCTGAGGTGATTAGCATGATCTTTCTAACTTCGCGAATACACAAGGATATCGTCGATGAAAACGATCATGAAAGAGTCGAGAAATGGCTTGAAGACCCGATTCATAAGATCCATAAAAGCTGCTGGGGCGTTGGTCAACCCAAAAGACATTACCAAGAATTCGAAGTGCCCATAACGAGTCCTGAAGGTGGTCTTAGGAATATCGTGTTCCCTGATCTTTAATTGGTGATACCCGGACCATAAATCAATCTTTGAGAAGAACCTAGCACCTTGCAATTGGTCGAACAAATCATCTATCCGCGGCAACAGGTATTTGTTTTTTATGGTGACCTTGTTGAGCTGCAGATAATCAATACACATTCGCAGAGACCCATCTTTCTTTCTGACAAAAAGAACCGGTGCGCCCCAAGGCGACACACTTGGCCGAATGAAACCCTTTTCTAGGAGATCTTTCAACTGCTCCTTCAACTCTCTCAATTCCGCTAGCGCCATTCTGTAGCGTGGAATAGATATTGGCTGCGTATCTGACAATACGTTAATCCCGAAATCTATCTCTCTATCTGGTGGAATCCCAGGAAGCTCATCCAGAAATACTTCAAGAAATTCATTCACAACAGGCACAGACTCGGAATCAGGCACCTCTGAAGTGGTGTCCGCAACTCGGACTAAATGGTAGATGCACCCTTTTCTGATCATCTTTGAGGCCTTAAGATAGGAAATAAACCTACCTCTTAGCACGATATTATTCCACTCCCACTCAATAAATGGTTCATTAGGAAACTGAAGCCTCATAATCCTGGTCCGGCAGTCAAGTTTAGCAAAGCACGAATAGAGCCAATCCATTCCCATAATTACATCAAAATCTACCATTCCGTGGTATCCCGACCACACACCGTGATAACACAATTCCTATAGACTCGCGCAATCGTAATAGATTCACCAACCGGAGTAGACACTGAGAACGACTCATGGAGTTGTTTGGGTTCTATCCCAAAACTCAAAGCAATAAAAGGAGTGACATATGAAAAGGAAGACCCGAGATCAATAAGAGTATAAACATCATGAGATTGAACAGTAAGGATACCTGTGACAACATCTGGAGAAGCCTCGGCACTCTGTCGACCACTCAAAGCATAGAACCGACTGGGTCCTCCCCGACCTATTGCACCACCCTTAGCTGCACCACGCCCTACTGGTGTTGAAGGGCCTCAGGCTGGTGGCGTGCTGAAGATGTAGTAGCTGAAAAACTGGATGACTGGGCGGCACCCCAACCTGATCCCTGGCGGAATGAAGGGCAGTCTCTCTGAATGTGACCCCCTCACCCTACAACCATAGCATACTTGCCGATTCAGATAACAGGGCCCAGTATGAAACCTCTCACACTTGGAGCATGGGCCCCTCTACTGCTGCTGGAACCTCCCACCTGAACGACCTGGCTGATGGAACCCCCTGCTGCCTGAACTGGCCAAAACGACCTCCCTGCTGATGATGATGGTGATGATCTGGTGGTGGGGCACTGGCTGATGAATGAGCATGAGACTGGGATGGTCCTGATGACCCTCTCCCAAGGATTGGTCTCCCATCTCCAAAAGAAACCCCATAGTTGCCCCCTGACCGTGCCCTACTACTACTTTCTCTCTCCATTCTTATCTTCAATTTCCGAGCCTCTATAGCCTGGGCGAATCCCACAATCTTCCCATAGTTCATATCTGAATGCAGAGTAGCTGTAGCATCTTCATTAACAAACAAAGGACCAAGGCCCTGAACAAACCGACGAACTATGGCCTCCATAGTCGACACCATGTGAATAGCATATTTGGACAGGCGCACGAACTCCATATGGTACTCCCACACACTCCGGTTGCCTTGCTTGAGGACCTCAAACTCAGTAGCACCGGCTGCGCTAGTCTCGGTGTCGCGCCTCCTTTTTCCTCTCGGAGGTCGGGTTCAGGACATTTTGGGTTGAGGCAACTCTTTCCTTTTGGGGAAGGGGTTTGCATTTTTTAGAGTTGCCACCTAACGATTTTAAAGGTGCGTTAGGACACCTAATGGGGATTCATTTGCAACTACGTTGGTTAACCAGAGATAGGGTAAGGCTTGAAATTATCCCAAGGGGAAGGTGTTAGGCACGCCTCAGGATCCACAAGTGTGGTTCCCGGCCAAATAGCTTTTGTGAATTTGTACGATTCAGCAGACAAACAAATAAAGGATAAGAGGGGATTTAAGTCCTTAAGCATGCAAGGTGTTTGAAAACAGTTATATAATGGCTAAGTTTTGAAAAGAGTTTCAATATAGACATTTAAAGTAAAGGAGATCCTAGGTTTGTGAAAATATGGATCACATCAATGCAATACCCGATATGACACTCCTCAGAGAGGGGATACACGTGGTATTAGCGCATCGGTCATCATGTCCATATTCTACCCTTTCCCGCCCGTGAAGGTGACTAAGGCACGTTTTGGTCACGGACTCTATTGAGTGTTGTTACCCGCCCCTTCCTATCAGTCCCAGAGGAGGTTAGGACCACTATCCTAAAAGGGAGGTACTAGGCAGACCCTCAGGTTTGAAAGGTAAAATTCTAAGGCAACAAGTAAAGAACATATGTGACTGCAGTAAATGGGAACACATAGGAGCACAAGAGGCTCAAATTTACCTCCGCAGATAATGCACATAATCAGCACGACTCAAATACAAGTAAGGGCAATGTTTTAATTCAGAACCTAAGATATGGTGTCTAAGTGAGTTTAGCATATAAACAGATAGGCAGACCTGTCCTATTATTCAGGAAAGGGTCCTAATCAATTTGCCTACTGGTTTTAGCACGCTGGTGGTTAAACATGATCATAAAGACAGATCTGGTTTTTATTTAATTGATTACCTAAGGCTTGCCTAGGCGTAAAATAATATGCAACAGTTATTCAGATTTGTTAATGATTCCAGATTATTATAGCTAATAGCATGCAATTCTAGGTGTTGCAGATGTTCAGGGACTAATTACCAGACTGTTTAGAACAAGAGGACTATTTTAGATATCTGTGTTTAGGCTGGAATTTTACAATTTTGAGTTCAATAATTTATTCAAAAGAGAGGGCATAGTGACATCGCACTTGTGTCAAAACACCACAACATAATGATATTGTAGAACATATAAACATAACGCTTTGTGATAGGGCACGAAGCATGCTTTCACATTCATGTGTTAGCGAGAATTTTTTGGACTGAAGCAATCAATACAACTTTTTATTTGGTCAACATATCGACATCCACATCTATTGATTTCAAAACTCCTTTTGAGGTATGGTCCGACTTTCCTGCTAATTATTCAAATTTAAGGATATTTGATTGTCCTGCTTATGCTCATGTGAGGGATGAAACTCGAGCCGAGGGCAAAGAAGTAGATATTGTTAGGGTATGCAACCGGAGTGAAAGGTTATAGATTGTGGTACACAGGTCAAAAGACTCCAGGGTTAATTATCAGTACGGATGTAACATTCAACGAATCTGCCTCATTGGACAGTCAGAGGGAGAAAGCAATAGCATAAACATATCATGGTGCCAATGACCATATAGAGATAGAAATTGAATCTCCACTAGCTCATCCTAATAGTTTTAAAGCGGAGGAAGTGGAGGAGGTGCAAACTATTGATCAAGATGTTAATATTAATGTACTTGTGCATCATCAACCATATAGTGTTGCAATAGGCAGAGAGAAGAGAATGATCCACCGGCAGTAAATCTTTGCAAATATAGTTGATGGAATTCTTCTTGGATATACAGATCATGTGGGATTTGCTTTGGCAGTTACAGAGATTGTTGATGCGTTTGAGTGTTATAGCTATCCAGAAGCTATTTCGAGTACAGAACCAAATCGATGGATTAGTGCTATGGACGAAGAGATTGAGTCTCTTAAAAAGTTTAGGAATTTCCTAGACTTGGTTAATGTGTACGGTAATGGGTAGATCCCTTGTGAGGGTTGGGTGATGTGAGCAAGGTAGAGAGACATTGTTCCTGTTGATAAAGAGAATTCAAGTGAGGGAGAAGATTTTTTATTTGTGGCTTGAATTATTTTCTTGTATTCTTAGGAAACCCATAATCCCCATAAGTTTGGAAAATCCATTGTTCTAATAGATTTGGGAAAAGAAAACTTATTGTCCTTGTCGGATTGCGAAACTTTTCTCTTATAGGTTTGAGACTTTTTTTTTAAAAGAAAATATACCACTAGGCAGGCTTCCTAGTGGCTAATATATAAATAAAATCCCAAAATGGGTCCAAACTTATAATATTTCCAAACCAAAATAGAAGTTGCATGAAGCTACTAGCTACTAAAAAGATAGAAAAGCTAAGTCTAATGAACTATCTACTACAACATAAGTTGAATGCTTCTTTCTCCTATCAGTGTATGTGAATCCAATTGCAAGTAGAAAATACCAAGCAACACCTATCAAGCTCTCACCAGGCGCCAGGGTATACTGTCCATAGGCTAAAATGAATTCCAAACATCTCCACCACAGAGTTGAAGCCAATATAGTTTTCCAAGTGCAACTACTATCTGATCTTCATATGCATTGAACTGAGTTTGACCAAGTATTAATCATGTGCTCACTCATCAAAATTAACATGTAGAAGAGCCTGGCTTTAGGCGGGCTTTGCAAGGCAAAAGCTAGGCTTGACATGACTTTAGGCACGCTTTGTAAGGCAAAAGCTAGGCTGGAGCTGACTTTAGGCAGGCTTTGCAGGGCAAAATCCAGGCTTGAGCTGGCTTTAGGAAGGCTTTGCAAGGAAAACGCCATGCATGAGCTGGCTTTAAGAAGGTTTGAAACTATTTAGGATCTATATATTGGGTTTTAGTTGGGGATTCTATAGATTGTATTGTGTTTTTCTTCTCATTCATAGTGGAAATCTCTTGTAATGACCCGATCGTTCATTTTGAGCATTTGCACTTTGCTCGGTAGTTTGGGGACACGGGTAGCTTCGTATGATGTATTAGGATTTGTGTGCAAAATATGAGTTCATTCCGAGTTGATTTGATATATTTCGGCGCGAGTTTTTGGAAGTCGAAAGTTCATTAAGTTTGATTTCAGGTGTGTTTCATCTCGATGTTGTTATGCGTGATTTGATGTAACGACTCGGTCGGTCGTTTCGAGAGTTATAGTCCCATTTCCCCCATTTCTGCTTCCTTTTGTGTTCTAAAGCTATATTATGATATGTCGGGTTAGTAGGTTCGGGTCCGGAGTGGTTTCGGAGTGGCACGGAACTCTTAGTCTCCTATTTAGAAGCTTAAGTTGGAAACGTCAACCGGATGTTAACTTATGTGTAAAAGACCTCGGATTTGGATTTTTATGGTTCAGTTAGCTTTGTTAGGTAATTTTGGACTTAGGAGCGTGTCCGAAATGTAATTTTGAGGTTCGTGGTAGAATTGGGCTTGAATCGATGAAAGTTGGAAATTTGGCGATTTTGGTCGGCAGTGGAAAATTTGATATCGGGGTCGGAATGTATTTTTGGTAGTTGGGATAGGTTCGTGGTGTCATTTGTGACATGTGTGCAAAATGTGAGGTCATTCGGACTTGGTTTGGTAGGTTTCGGCGTCGTTTGCGGAATTTTGAAGTTTAGAAGTTCTTAGGCTTGAATCCAAGGGTAATTTGGTGTTTTGATGTTGTTTTGAGTGATTCGATGGTGAGACTAAGTTCGTATGGGGTGATATGACTTGTTGGCATATTTGGTTGAGGTCCCGAGGGCTTCGGGTGTGTTTTGGGTTGTTAACGGATCAAGTTGGAGATTTGAGAATTTGTTGAAGTTGGTTGTTGCTAGTGTAATCGCACCTGCGAGGGTATAGCCGCAGGTGTGGTTGGGACTGTGCAGGTGAGGAAGTCTATTGGACTGGGGAGAACCGCAGGTGCGAGTGAGTGTGTGCACCTGTGAGCCCGCATGTGCGAGTGGTGGTCCCAAATGCGAAGGGACGTGAGTGGCCCAGTTCCGCAGAAGCGTCTGGCTATGCGCAAGTGCGCGTCTGCAGGTGCGGAAGTTGGTGCGCAGGTGCGGGCCCTGGGGAACTTAAGTGGTTTCCAAAGGTGCGGAGAGTTGTCTGAAGGTGCACTTCCACAGGCGCGGAAATGAGGCCGCAGTTGCGAAAAGCCTGGGCAGAATGTTTAAAAACGAGGGTTCGTGAATTAGACTTCATTTCCACATTTTGAACTCGGGCTTAGGCAATTTTGAAGAGGATTTTCGAAGGGATTCTTGAGGTAAGCTTCTTGCACTCGTTTTGATCAATAATCTTGATTCCCCATTGTTTTCCACACATAGAATGTGTGGTTTTGAGGTGAAATTGGAGATTAGGGCTTGAGAATTTGATGGAATACTTTGGGTATTTGAGGGGCCTAATGATGTCGGATTTGGGTAAATTTTATATGGGTAGACCTGTGAGTGAATGGGGGTTCGAATTTTGTGACTTTTATCGGATTTCGAGACGTGGGCCCGGGGGCCGAGTTGAGTGAATTTCGTGATTTGGCCTATAATTTGATACTTTTCTTGTGGATTTGATCCCTTAGCCTAAATTGATTTTTTTGTACTGCTTGTGGCTAGATTCGAGGCATTCGGAGGCCGAATCGAGAGGCAAGGGCATCCCGGAGTATGATTTTTGGCTTGGTTTGAGGTAAGTAGCGCTTCCAAACTTGGTTATGAGAGTTCGAAACCCTGAACTATGTGTTATGTGATTATTATTGAGGTGACGCACATGCCATGTGAAGGGGGTGCGGGCGTCCACCATGAGAATTGTGGACTTGGTGATCCCATGGCTCTGTTAGTGACTCTATCTTATTAATATCCATGTTTCCATCATGCGATGAATTAGTTGAGCTGTAAACCATGCTAGTTATCATGTCTAGGCTTTGTACTGGTATTGTTGGGACCCTTAGCCATCGTTTATTGTTGTTACCTCATTAGTTTCATTTATTATTTCATACTCAGTCATGATCATGCATCTTTATATCATATCTTAGTCTCGTTAATTTATTGATTTATCATACCATTTGTTCCGGGTTGTTTTCATGACATTGTGAGCCCATGGTGAGACTTGAGAGGTTGATGACTGAGTGAGGCCGAGAGCTTGTTATGAGTGATAGTTATGGGATCGGGTTGCATGCTGCAGCGGTTGTATTGATTATTTTGATAGTGCTTGGGCTGTAGGAGTCCCACCGGTGTCTGTAACACACCCCCAGTGAGTGCATTTGATATGATTGAAGGATGGATCTTCCCTGGACATGGATCTTGTCCAAAGTACTTATTACCTGGAGATGGATCTTTTCTGTAGGGCTGGATTGCCCTTGGTCCTCGGTACCAGATGACCTATGGTCATGTGTTGTGCATGTATATTCCGGAATGGATCTTCCATGGGCTGATTGAGCCATATGCGGTACCGAGTGGTTGAGATATCGAGAGAGAGGGCATTTGAGATTGATTCTATGGTGCATCACTTTCAGTGTATGCATTGGCATGTAATGACTGTAGAGTTTATCTTCATACATTGTTCAACATTGCTTTACTTCCAGTTCTGAATTTGCCTAAACTGTTTTAAGAGCATCCTTATGTTTTCGTACATTTATTTCATGTTATTTGCACCGGTTGAGTTCGTCACTATCTTCAGTACATAGTTTGGACCTGTTACTTACTGAGTGGGTGTACTCACGTTACTCCCTGCACCTTGTGTGCAGATACAGGTATTTCTGGACACGGCGGCTGTTGCTGATTCTCTGTGTTTAAGTTGGAGACTATTGAGGTAGTTGTATGACGTTCGCGGACCTCGATCTTCTATTCCTTAGTTCATTTTACTTTGATGTTTAAGTTTATAGACATTTTGTGGACTATGTCCGATATTTTTAGACGATCATGTACTCAGTGACGCCCCGACTTTTGGGACAGTTGTATCGCATTTTGGGTAACTTGTGTTTTAAATGGGCTTTTGATTATGTTTAATCATTCCGTTGTTAAAAATTTAAAGAGTGTTTTACAGAAAGAAAGAAAAATGTTGGATTTAGGCTTGCCCAGTTTCATGATAGGCGCCATCACGACCGGGTAGATTTTTTGTCGTGGCAAGTTGGTATCAGAACCTAGGTTACATAGGTCTCACGAGTCATGAGCAGGTTTAGTAGAGTCTTGTGGATCGGTACGGAGACATCTGTACTTATCTTCGAGAGGTTGTAGAACCTTTAGGAAAATCTCACATTTTGAATTCTTGTCGTGCGAATCTGTTTATTCTTGTAACTAAACTTCTATTGTTTCATTCTCTCACAGATAGTGAGGACTCGCACTACCGGTCAGGGTGATCAGCCACCAGTAACACCAGCCAGGGCCGCGAGAGGTCAAGGCTGCGGTAGGGGTAGAGGTGTAGCCCCCGCAGCAGCCGGGGCAGTACCAGCAGACCCTCCAATTTCTCCAGACTAGGTCCCAGTTGCGGATGCCCAGCGGGACCAGCTCAAGCACCACCACTGCCTATTGTGATTCCAGGCCTTCAGGAGGCCCTAGCTCAGATCTTATTAGTATGTACTGGTCTTGCTCAGGCGGCCTTTATTTCTATGGCCGCAGCTACTTCTCAGGTCAGGGGAGGCACTTAGACTCCCGTCGCCCGCACAACGGAGCATGTTGTTCAGGGACTTCAGACACCGGGGGAACCACCACCCTAGCTGGTTGCAGCTGCTCGGGACTATATAGTTTATTGTGATGCCTGAGGGTGAGCAGCGTAGATATGAGAGGTTTGGGAGACTCCGTCCTCCATCATTTAGTGGTGTAGAGTGTGAGGATGCACAGAGTTTCTTGGATTAGTGTCATAGGATGCTACATACAACATGTATTTTGTAGACTAGTGGGGTCTCATTCACTACCTTCCAGTTCTCTAGGGTTGCATTCAGTTGGTGGAAGGCTTACGATAGGCGTAGGCCGGTTGGCGCATCACCCCTTACTTGGCAGCAGTTCTCCGTTATCTTTCTGGAGAAGTTTGTGCCTCAATATTGCAGAGAAAATCTGCGCAAACAGTTTGAGCAGCTCCGTCAGGGTGATATGTTTGTGACTTAGTATGAGCTGCGATTCTCAGAGTTAGACCGTCATGCTATCTGGTTGGTTCCCACAGACAGAGAGAGGATCAAGAGGTTTATAGATGGCCTCACTTTCTAGCTTCGATTGCTTATGACCAGAGAGAGTGTATGGTGCTACTTTTGATGAGGTTGTTGACATTGCTTGACATATTGAGATGGTTCGCAATTAGGAGAGAGTTGAGAGGGAGGCCAAGAGGCCTTGTGGTCAAGGTGGATTTAGTAGTGCTCCTCATGCGGTCAGTTCCAGCATGGCAGAGGTCGTCCATTCAAGCATGCTCAGCTAGCTCCTAGTTCACCGTGGTGCATCATCGGGTCATGGACCTCATGGTTATCATTAGGTCCAGACATCATTCCGTTCTCTACCAGCTCAGAGTTTGTCTCATGCACCATCACCTTAGGGCTCATCTGTGTCAGGACCTTCTAGCGGTTATTCTAGTGCTCGGGGTTCCCTTCAGTCCCCGCCACCCTTTGCTGGGAGAGGTTGCTTTGAGTGTGGGTATCTGGGTCATATCAAGAGGTTCTGTCCCCGCCTGACTGGAGGTTCATCTCAGCAGAGGAGTCAGCCTTCGACTTCAGCACTAGTTCCTCCACCACTCGCCCAGCCAGCTAGGGGTGGAGCTCAGTCAACTAGGGGCCGCCCTAGAGGAGGAGGCCGATCAGGTGGCGGTCAGGCCCGTTTCTATGCACTCCCATCCAGACTAGATTTCATTGCTTCAAATGTTGTAATTACAGGTATTGTTTCAGTTTGCCACCGAGTGCCTCGGTATTATTCGACCCTGGTTCCATGTATTCATATGTTTCCTCATATTTAGATCATTTTCTAGATATGCCCCGTGAGTCTTTAGTTTCATCCG
Source organism: Nicotiana undulata (assembly GCA_005239495.1). Classification (NCBI taxonomy): domain Eukaryota; kingdom Viridiplantae; phylum Streptophyta; class Magnoliopsida; order Solanales; family Solanaceae; genus Nicotiana; species Nicotiana undulata. Next base: position 10,083 of record ML298595.1, on the reverse strand, counting down.
TTCATGTATCTACTCTTGTGGGCGATATTATTCTTTTGGACCGCGTATATCAGTCATGTGTGGTGACTATTGGGGCTATAGAGACCCGAGTGGAACTTTTGCTGCTCAGTATGGTTGACTTTGATGTGATATTATGTATGGATTGGTTATCTCCATGTCATCCTATTCTAGATTGTCACGCTAAGATCGTGACTTTGGCGATGCCGGGATTTTCGGGAGTTGAGTGGAGCGGTTTTGTGGACTATGTACCTAGTAGAGTAATTTTGTACTTGAAGGCTCACCGTATGGTTGCCTATCCTATTTGTCTTTTGTGAGGTATGTAAGTTGAGAGACTCCTACCATTGATTATATTCCAGTAGTACATGATTTTTCAGATGTGTTTCCTGTAGACCTGTCGGGCATGCCGCCTGACAGGGATATTGACTTTGGTATTGAATTTTTGCCTGACACTCAGCCTATTTCTATTCCACCGTATCGTATGGCACATGCAGAGTTGAAAGAACAGCTTCAGGAACTCTTTGATAAGGGGTTTATTTGGCCTAGTGTGTCACCTTGGGGTGCACCGGTTCTATTTGTGAAGAAGAAGGATGGTTCCATGTGGATGTGCATTGATTACAGGCAGTTGAACAAGGTCACAGTCAAGAACAGGTATCCTTTGCCTCGTATTGATTATTTATTTGACTAGCTTCAGGGAGCGAGGCTATTCTCCAAGATTGATTTGAGGTCCGGGTATCACTAGCTAAAGATTCGGGACTCGAATATTCTTAAGACAGCTTTCAAGACCCTTTATGGCCATTATGAGTTCTTGGTGATGTCTTTTGGGCTGAGCAATGCCCCAGCAACGTTCATGCATTTGATGAACAGTGTATTCCATCTCTATTTGGACTCATTCGTTACTGTATTCATTGATGACATCGTAGTGTACTCTCGTAGTTAGGAGGAGCGTGCTCAACATTTGAGGGTTGTATTACAGAGATTGAAGGAGGAGAAGCTTTATACAAAGTTCTCCAAATGTGATTTTTGGATCGGTTCAGTGGCATTCTTGGGACACGTGGTTTCCAGTAAGGGTATTCAGGTGGATCCGAAGAAGATAGAAGCGGTGCATAGTTGGCCAAGACCGTCCTCAGCCACGGAGATTAGGATCTTTCTTGGTTTGGCGGGTTATTACCGTCACTTTGTGGAGGTATTTTTGTGTATTGCATCGCCATTAATTGACCCAAAGGGTGCTCCATTCAGGTGGTCAGATGAGTGTCTGGAGAGCTTTTAGAAGCTCAAGACTGCTTTAACCACAACTCGAGTGTTAATTCTACCATCAGCTTCAGGTTCTTACACCGTGTATTGTGATGCCTCGAGGATAGGTATTGGATGTCTTCTGATGTAGGAGGGTAGGGTGATTGCATATGCCTCGCTCCAGTTGAAGACCCATGAGAAGAACTGTACATCCATGATCTTGAGTTAGCAGCCATTGTTCACGCCTTGAAGATTTGGCGTCATTATGTATGGTGTTCATTGCGAGATCTTTACTGGTCACCGGAGTCTGCAGTATCTGTTTAAGCAGAAGGACCTTAATTTGCGCAGCGAAGATGGTTGGAGCTTCTTAAAGACTATGATATCACTATTTTGTACCACCCGAGGAAGGCCAATGTGGTGGTCGATTCTTTGAGCCGTCGGGCAGAGAATTTGGGGAGTTTAGAATATCTTCCGGCAATAGAGAGACCCTTGGCATTGGATGTTCAGGCCATAGCGGGCCAGCTTGTGAGATTGGATATTCTGGAGCCGATTCGGATATTGGCTTGCATGGTCTCCAAGTCTTCTCTTTATGACCGTATCAGGGAGCGTTAGTATGATGACCCCTACTTGCTCGTTCTTCAAGACAGGGTCCGACGAGGTGATGCTAGGGATGTGACTATTGGCGATGACGATGTGTTAAGGATGCAGGGCCGGATATGTGTGCCTACTGTAGATGGGCTTCGGGAGTTGATTCTTGAGGAGGCCCACAGCTCACAGTATTCCATCCATCCGATTGCCGCGAAGATGTACCAGGATTTGAGACAACACTATTGGTGGAGGCGGATGAAAAAGGATATAGTTGGGTTTGTAGCTCGGTGTCTCAACTGTTAGCAGGTTAAGTATGCACATCAGATACCGGGTGGCTTGCTTTAAGGGTTAGAGATCCTGGAGTGGAAGTGGGAGCGAATCACCATGGACTTTGTAGTTGGGATCCCACAGACTTCGAGGAAGTTCGATGTTATTTGAGTTATTGTAGATCGGCTGACCAAGTCCGCGCACTTAATTATAGTTGGTACTACTTACACTTCAGAGCGGTTGGCTGAGATTTATATTCGAGAGATTGCTCGCCTGCATGGTGTCCCAGTTTCCATCATTTCAGATAGAGGTACTCAGTTCACATTGTAGTTTTGGAGGGTCGTGCAGCGAGAGTTGGGTACTCAGGTTGAGTTTAGCACAACTTTTCACCCTCAGACGGATGACAGTCCGAGCACACTATTCAAATATTGGAGGACATGTTGCGCGCTTGTGTCATTGACTTTGGGGGTTCATGGGACCAGTTTCTGCCACTCGTGGAGTTTGCATATAATAACCGTTATCAGTCGAGTATATAGATGGCTCCATACGAGGCTTTATATGGGAGGAGGTGTAGATCTCCGGTAGGATGGTTTGATCCGGGTGAGGCTAGGCTCTTAGGTACAGACTTGGTTTAGGATGCATTAGATAAAGTGAAATTGATTCAAGAGCGGCTTTGCACGGTGCGGTCTAGGAAGAAGAGCTATGCAGACATGAAGGTCTGTGATGTGTCTTTTATGGTTGGGGAGAAGATTTTGCTGAAGGTATCACCCATGAAGGGTGTTATGAGATTTGGGGAAAGGGGCAAGTTGAGCCCCCGTTTCATTGGGCCTTTTGAGGTGCTTCAGGGGATAGGGGAGGTGGCTTATAGCTCGCCTTGACCCCTAGTTTGTCGAGTGTACACCCGGTATTTCATGTTTCCATGCTCTAGAAGTATGTTGGCGATCTGTCCCATGTCTTGGACTTCATCACGGTTCCGTTGGAGGGTGATATGACTTATGATGTGGAGCCGGTGGCCATTTTGGATCGGCAGGTTCGAAGGTTGAGGTCAAAGAACATAGCTTCAGTGAAGGTGGAGTGGAGAGGTCAGCCTGTGGAGGAGGCCACATAGGAGAGAGAGCGGGAGATGCGGAGCATATATCCACACCTATTTGAGACTCCAGGTATGTTTCTAGACCGTTCGAGGACAAACGTTTGTTTAAGAGGGGGAGGATGTAACGACCTGGCAGGTCGTTTTGAGAGTTACAGCCCTGTTTCCCCCATTTCTGCTTCCTTTTGTGTTCTACAGCTATATTATGATATGTCAGGTTAGTTGGTTCGGGTCCGGAGTGGTTTCGAGTGGAATGCGACACTTAGTCTCCTATTTAGAAGCTTGAGTTGGAAAAGTCAACTGGATGTTGACTTATGTCTAAACGACCTCAGATTTAGATTTTTATGGTTCGGTTAGCTATGTTAGGTGATTTTTGACGAAGGAGTGCGTCCGTAGTGTAATTTGGAGGTTCGTGGTAGAATTAGGCTTGAATCGGCGAAAGTTGGAAATTTGGCGATTTTAGTCAGTAGTGGAAAATTTGATATAGGGGTCAGAATAGATTTCCGGAAGTTGGGATAGGTTTGTGGTGTCATTTTTGACGTGTGTGTAAAATTTGAGGTCATTCGGACGTGGTTTGGTAGGTTTCGGCGTCGTTTGCTGAATATGGAAGTTTGGAAGTTCTTAGGCTTGAATTCGAGCGTAATTTGGTGTTTTGATGTTGTTTTGAGTGATTCGAAGGTGCGACTAAGTTCGTATGGGTTTATATGACTTGTTGGCGTGTTTGGTTGAGGTTCCGAGGGCCTCGCGTGTGTTTTGGGTGGTTAACAGATCAAGTTGGAGATTTGATAATTTGCTGAAGTTGGTTGTTGCCGGTGTAACCGCACCTGCGAGGGTATGGCCGCAGGTGCGGCTGGGACTGCGCAGGTGCGGAAGTCTATTTGACTGGGGAGAAGCGCAGGTGCGAGTGGGTGTGCGCACCTGCGAGCCCGCAGGTGCGAGTGGTGGTCGCAGATGCAAGGGGAGGTGAGTGGCCCAGTTCCGCAGAAGCGGATGGCTATGCGCAGGTGTGCGTCCGCAGGTGCGATAGATTTTGCGCAGGTGCGGGCCCTAGGAAACTTAAGTGGTTTTTGCAGGTGCGGAGAGTTTACCGCAGGTGCGGTTATGCAGACGCGGAAAGGAGGCCGCATGTGCGAAAAGCCTGGGCAGAATGTTTAAAAATGGGGGTTTGTGAATAAGACTTCATTTCCACATTTTGAACTCGGGCTTGGGCGATTTTGAAGAGGATTTTCGAGGGGATTCTTGAGGTAAGCTTCTTGAACTCGTTTTGATCAATAATCTTGATTCCCATTGTTTTCCCCACCTAGAATGTGGGTTTTGAGGTGAAATTGGAGATTAGGGCTTGAGAATTTGACGGAAAAATTTGGGGATTTGATGGGCCTAATGATGTCGGATTTGGGTAAATTTCATATGGGTAGATTCGTGAGTGAATGGGGGTTCAGGTTTTGTGACTTTTATCGAACTTCGATACGTGGGCCCGAGGGCCGAGTTGAGTGAATTTTGGGATTTGGCCTATAATTTGATACATTTCTTGTGGATGATCTCTTAGCCTAAAATGATTGTGTTGTATTACTTGTGGCTAGATTCAAGGCATTCGGAGGCCTAATCGAGAGGCAAGTGCATCCCAGAGTAGGAATTTTGGCTTGGTTTTTGGTAATTAACGCTTCCAAACTTGGTTTTGAGGGTTCGAAACCCCGAACTATGTGTTATGTGATTATTATTGAGGTGATGCACATGCCAAGTGACGGGCGTGCTGGTGTACACCGTGAGAAATATGGCCTGGGTGATCCCATGGCTCCGTTAGTACTCTATCTTGTTAATATCCATGTTTCCATCATGCGATGAATTAGTTGAGTTCTAACCATCTAGATATCATGTCTAGGCTTTGTGTCGGTGTTGTTGGGACCCTTAGCGGTCGTTTATTGCTATTACCTCATTAGTTTCATTTGTTATTTCATACTCGGTCATGATCATGCATCTTTATATCATATCTCAGTCTCGGTAATTTATTGATTTATCATATCTTTTATTCCGGGTTGTTTTCATGACATTGTGAGCCCGTGGTGAGACTGGAGAGGTTAATGACTGAGTGAGGCCGAGAGCCTGTTATGAGTGACAGTTATGGGATCGGGCTGCATGCCGCAACAATTATATTAATGATTTTGATAGCGCTTGGATTGTAGGAGTCCCTTCGGTGTCTGTAACACACCCCAGTGAGCGCGGTTGATATGATTGAGGGATGGATCTTCCATGGAGATGGATCTTGTCCAAAGTACTTATTACCTGGAGATGGTTCTTCTCTGTAGGGCTGGATTGCCCTTGGTCCTCGGTACCGGATGACCTATGGTCATGTGTCGTGTATGTATATTTCTGGATGGATCTTCCCTGGGCCGATTGAGCCATATGTGGTACCGAGTGGTTGAGATATCGAGAGTGTGGGCTTTTGAGTATGATTCTATGGTGCATCACTTTAAGTATATGCATTGGCACGTAGTGACAGTGGAGTTTATCTTCAATACACTGTTCGATATTGCTTTACTTCCAGTTCTGAATTTGCCTAAACTGTTTTAAGAGCATCCTTATGTTTTCTTACATTTATTTCATGTTATTTGTACCGGCTGAGTTCGTCACTATCTTCAGTCCATAGTTTGGACTTGTTACTTACTGAGTTGGTGCACTCACTTTACTCACTACACCTTGTGTGCAGATCCAGGCATTTCTGGACACGGCGGCGGCTGCTGATTCTCCGTGTTGGAGTTGGAGACTATTGAGGTAGCTGCATGATGCTCGCGGACCTCGATCTTCTCTTCCTTAGTTCATTTAACTTTGATGTTTATGTTTATAGACATTTTGTCGACTATGTTCGATATTTTTAGACACTCATGTACTCAGTGACGCCCCGATTTTTTGAACAGTTGTATCGCATTTTGGGTAAGTTGTGTTTTAAATGGGTTGTGTTTATATTTAATCATTCCGCTATTAAAAATTTAAAGAGTGTTACACTGAAAGGAAAGAAAAATGTTGGATTTATGTTGATACCCAATTTTTTCCTCCATCTACTTTTAAAATTTGCATATATGCCTTCAAAATACTTTTTATAATAACTGACATTTTTCCATAATTTTATTTATTCCTTTTCAAATTTATTCAGTATTTTTATATTCGATAATTATTCATAAATTATATTATAAATAATTTTAAATATTTCCCAGCTCAATATATCATTTTTAATCCTATTAGGATTTAATTCTTTCATAAATTAGCCAATTTGGCATTATTTAGTTATAATTACAACAATTTTACAATTATAGCCTAATTGTATATTTTATACCATTTAAATCACTTATTAGCCATTTTATATTTTTGATATTAGCTAATGCCTTAATTTTATTTATTTAGCCTCAATTTCATTTTTATATAATTACTAGCTATTTATATTAATTATTTATCTATGTTAATGGGTATTTAACTTATAGCCATTTTTTAATTTCAATTTTAGCCTAATTTAGTCAAACCCCAGCCCAATTGAATTAACCCAATACCCAAGCCCAAATCCTACCCAAACCCGACCCAACTCTTGCTAAATCCTGGTCGTTGATCAATTTTGATCAACGGCCCGGATTAAACCTTTCCTTAATTAACTCTAACCTAACCTCCACAGACCCCTCTCATTTCACACCCCTCATTTTCATCTCTCTAATCTCTCTCTATCCCTTTGGTTCTCTCTAGAACCTTCCCCTCGCCTCCTTCCTCTGATGTAGTCCGTTCATTTCCTCCGGCCACTTCTCCTTCCCGAAATCATGGCCTCTCACCATGGCTTGGCCTTTGCTTCACTTCTACGTCGGGTATCACCACCTTGAGGCCCTCATAGGAACCAGAAGGCGGTTCACTCACCTCTCATGGTTTCTCATGCCATTTCCGGCCACCTCCGGTCGTCTGAGTAAGATCTATGACCTCTCTGGCTAAAAGCCGGTGAAACCATAGGGTTTTCTCATTTTCTTTGGGTTCTCTGAAACCCTAAAATTTAAGATTTTATGATTTCTTTATATCTGTTATAGATCTATTGTTACACCCCATGTTTTCGTACGTGAGAGTACATCGTAAGTCAATTGATATAAGCTCAGAAATAAGATTCTAACTGATGGAATATAAAGTAAGTTAACCATGTTACGTTGGAGGTTACAAATATTTCAGATCATGAATAACGAGTACCAAGAGGGTTGGAAAGCTTAGAAGCTAAACCAATTGAAGAAAATAAGTTTCGTCGAAAGTCGACGAGTTTGGAATGTTATAACATGTACTTTAGGGTGAGACTATGGTTCATTACATGATAAGTAGGTTATTCTATGAGTTAATTTTTATCGTATAATAGTTGTGTTCTACGTTTTGAAGTCAAGCAAGTGGTGGAACAAAAGTTGGCAAAGGTCTTCACAAGTTACACTCATAATGTGCTTAATATTAGGTCAAATGTAACTGAGATTTTATCCCGATATACTTGGAATTAGGGGATTATCTAACTACCAAACTGAAGATCTACGAGTTCAGTTTCCAACGCACTAAACCGTTCATCGATACGACATAGGAGTAGAGAGATATTTGAAATTCCGCAAGACTGCGCAGACATCATAAGTGACAAGTAGGTGGATCCCTAAAGCTTTTCGAGAAATACATTTCATATATTATATGAGGTCTTATTGGGACATATTATATACCAAATTGAAGGTCTTGGAATTTAGTTTCCAATGCTCTTAACCGTTTGTTCATACGACATCAGGATAAAAATATATAAGCGTCGGAAGATGGACCAATCCTAGGGTGCCAAGCTAGCACCTCTTTGACTTTTCCAAACTTGATATATATAAACATTAGGTCGGATTTCTCTTCATTATTAAGAATAAAACGACCAGAGAACACCCATAGACATAACCTCAAGCTATCTTCTAGGGTTTCAAAGAAGAATATCATCCCGGGCATGAAATCGAGAAGCAATAACATCAAATCGATCCCTACGACGTAAGTGTCATTATACCGCCTCTTCATTTTCTTTGTAGTTAGAGTTTTGGAAGTTACTTCATAGTTAAGAAACATCTAATATCTGTACCGCCTCTTCATTTTCTTTGTAGTTAGAGTTTTGGAAGTTACTTCATAGTTAAGAAACATCATATATCTGTATTTAAGTGTTTAAATATTAAGGAAGGTTGATAAATGTGTTTCCTAATAGTTAGAACTCACGGGACGGTGATCGAAAGCCGTGAGTTCGATTTATTTAACTTGTAGCGGACTGTTTTGTATTGCTGTTGGGCTGCGTGTTTTACTACTGTTTTGTTGATTTTTTGAGGAGTAAGGGTGTGGAGAAACACCATATAGATGTAAGGTTGTGAGTTGGTCGTTCGTTGTAACATTTCCGGGTCGTTTGACACGACTACAGTGGTCCTCTTATGTGTGAAGTGATTAGGTTGTGTGTGGACTGTTTTGGGAGGATCAATATGATTATTATTGATGTTCTTTGGGCTGTTAGGTGATTGTGACTTGTGTGAAGTCATATAAATAGGGAAGGTGATGTTCGTTTCATCATAAAATAGGTTGTGGTCGATACATAATAGTTATGACGCTTAAACGATAACGATAGTGTC
>MDKH01177602.1:0-22027 GCA_005239495.1 Nicotiana undulata | reverse complement strand
ACAATACAAAATCTAATGAGAAAAGGCTAAAATGAGTGGTAAAATCACCACTCATCACTAGGTAAGCCTAATATTTACTGAATAACAACAATGATAAAGGAACTCTAACAGTCTTGATATAGGAATCTTGACAGAAATTACAATTTCCCAAAACGGGTAATATAAGTCATAAGCTCTACAGAGTTTGTTACAACTTCTGAATACAACTGTTTAGAAATAAGTAAGAATAGTTGAATAAAAGCAGGAAGGTGACTCCGAAGCTTGCGAACGCAGTAGCAGGTTTACCTTGAGTCTCCTCGGCAATGATCCACGTACTAACAATCAATACCTGGATCTGCACAAGAAAAATGTGTGGAAGTGTAGAATGAACACACCACAGCGGTGCCCAGCAAGTATCAAGACTGACTTTGGTGAAGTAGTGACGAGGACTAGTCAGGACACCCACTGGTCTAATAAATCAAACAGACATAAATATCGAATGACATGATGTAACCTCTATCTAATGGCTACACAACATAACTAATGAAATGCGGAAGGGAATACAACCAATAACAACAGAACATCACAACAATACACAAAGAATGTACGAGAACACCTCGAAACCGAATAAAAATCACATTACGGTATGAACAATAATAATTCAACATTTCAACAGCTTCCACGTCAGGCCTTAGCCAACAACCCCAAGTGTCGAGATATCGAAGAAGACACTTTGCGGCTTGCCAGTGTTTCATGGAGGGGCAGTGCGTTAACTGAGCTAAACGATTGACAGTAAATGAGATATCTGGCCGAATGTTTGTGAGGTACTGCAGTGCGCCAATAACTTGATGGTATTCTTTTGCATTGGCAGTAGGAGAACCATCATTTGAGAATGAGGGGTTTTGTGGTAGGCATTGGGGTGGCAACACCTTTAATTTAAAGCATGTTGAAACGACTTAGAACATCAATAATCAACTTACTTTGAGTGATAAGTACGCCATCGTTGAATGGAATAACTCCAATAATCAGGAAGAAGTGGAGATGCCCAAGGTCCTTGAGAGAGAATCTGCTTCCAAGTGAATTCACAATTGAGCGATGTGATCTTTTGAAGAACTAGTGACAATGATGTCGTCGACGTAAATTAACACAAAGACCATAACATTGGAAGATTGATAAATGAATAGACAAGTGTCGGAGTATGCCCTCTTAAAAAGACATGAAATGAGGAACTACATAAGAGCATTATACTGGGCATGAGGAGCTTGGCGAAGTCCATAAATTGGCTTGTGAAGGCGACATACATGTTTTGGATGCAGAGGATCAACAAATCCTTGTGGTTGTTGCATGAACATAGTTTCCTCTAGAGTTCCTTGCAAAAATGCATTGCTCACGTCGATTTGGTGCAGAGGCCATCTGTAAGTCACAACTAGAGAAAGAATAAGTCTAATAGTAGTATGTTTAACTACCAGACTGAAAGTAGCATGAAAGTCAATTCCTGGGCCTTGGTGAAAACCTTTAGCTACAAAATGAGACTTGTAGCGTTCAATGGAACCATCAGGTTTGTGTTTAATGCGGAACACCCATTTACAACATATAATATTGTGAGGAGAAGTAGATGGTACAAGAGACCAAGTTATATTTTTCATAAGAGCATATGATGACCCAAAGGGCCATCTTATGAATTAAGACTCCATTCCAAGATCATTAGCCTTAAAAAGACTAATTTTAATTACATCGATTTGCGTGCGCAGTCCAGGCATAAAACCGAAAAGCTTTTATGTGGAAATATGATAAATAATAAATTTTAGAGTTAAAATTTTGTTTTAGTTGACTTTGGTCAACATTTTGAGCAAACGGACTCGGACTCGGATCCGTGTTCTGACGATCCTAGGAGGTCCGCAGTAAAATATGGGAATTGAATTCCGAGGTCCCTAGCCTTAGAAAATAATTTTTGAAGAAAAATTGTTGTGCTGGTTTTTACAGGAAATAAAGAAATGAATTAATGCTCAAAATTATTGGTATCGGGCTCGTATTTTGGTTTCGTAACCCGGTATAGGTTGTTTATGATATTTGCGTCCTATCTGTGAAATTTGGTAAGAATCAGAATTGATTTGACGTGATTCAGACGTTTGGTTCAGAAATAGTGAAATTTGAAGTGTTCTTGAGAAAACGTGAGTTTTGAGGTTAAATTCGTAGTTTTTGATGTTATTTTTGTGATTTGATCGCACGAGCAAGTCCGTATGATGTTTTTAGACTTGTGTGCATGTTTGGTTTGGAGCCCCGAGGGATCGGGTGAGTTTTGGGTAGGCTACATAGTGTTTAGACTTAGAAAATCTCAGCTGTGCATCTGGTGTCTATCACCAGGCCTCTGATCACGCAATTGCGAGATTAGGCTTCGCAATTCTGAAGTCTGCAGGCCAAGGAAATGCGATGATTTTGTCACAAATGCGAAGATGTCCTGGGAAGGCAACCTCGCAAATGTGACGCATCGACCGAAATTGCGAAGGCCTCCATATGTCGCAAATGTGACACTTTTGTCGCAAATGCGAAGGTAGCAGGATTTCCAAAAGGGTTCGCAATTGCGATAACTGTAGCCTAAGTGAGATTTAAGGCGGGATTTTCACCCATTTTTCAGTTCTCTCAAACCCTATACCTCAATAGGCAATTTTCCAAAGACCCAAACTTATCCAAATCATTGGTAAGTGATCTCTAACTAATTCCCTTCAATCCTTAACAACTTTTAACAAGATTTCAACCTAGAATCTAGAGTTTTCATGGTAAAATTTGGGATTTTTGGGTAAAACTCAAGTATTTCGGAATTTGGGAATTTAGACCTCGAATTGAGGTCGGATTCCAAAATCAATTGTATATCCGGGCTCGAGGGAGAATGGGTAAACGAGTTTTGGTCCGATCCTCAAGTTTAGGCCAAGCGGGCCTGGGGTCAATTTTTGTATTTTGATTAGAAAACATAGGAAAACCATAGTTTTCATTAAAGTTAATACCTTTAGCAATGATTAATGATATTGAACAATTTGTGATTAGATTTGAGCGGGTTAGAGGCAAATTCTACAGGAAAAGATGTGCTTGAGCAGTGAATTGCTTGTGAAATCGAGGTAAGTGTTTGGTTTAACTTTGACTTGAGGGAATAGGAATTCCCAACTTAAATGCTATGTGAAATTGCATGTGTGTGGTGTATAGGTGAAGTGACGAGTATCTATGCACCACTAAATTATCTGTTAAACATGATCCTATCCCCGTTTACAATTCATTATATTCTTGTCTTGTTTGTTTTCCTGATTTTTGATGCCTCCATGTCTACTTGTTTTCGTCAACTTGTTGTTAAGTATTATTTCAAGTATTTTAAAAGTGTTAGTTGTTCCCTTGGCTTCATTGTGGTACATAAAAGATTGAGCTGGTTGATAATGTTTTACGATACATTCCGGGTTGTTTCATTGTGAGATGATAAATGATGAAGTTTTGAATAGTACAACTTTATGTTTACAATTGCTGAGACATAAATATTGTGAAAGGCTTTGTGATGACCCAAAGGGTCATCCTATATTTTATGAGTCAAATCTGTGTTCCGAGGTCATAAAAACCTCCTTTTATCTCAACTCGATTTGCGTGCACATCCCGGGCGTATAGCCGGGAAGCCGTTATGTGAAAAACTGAGAAAAATGGTAGTTTTGTTAAAATTTGATTTAAGTTGACTTTGGTCAACGTTTTTGGTAAACGGACACGGAACCGTGATTTGATGGTCCTGGAGGCTCCGTAAGAAAATATGGGACTTGGGCATATGCCCGGAATTGAAAGAAATTGTTTTTCTGAAAATATAAGGGATTTTAGAAATTTGATTATGTTTGAAATCTATGGTATTGGGCTCGTATTTTGATTTCAGAGCCCGGTACAGGTTCAATATGATATTGATGACATATCTGTAAAATTTGGTAAGAAACGGAAGTCGTTTGACGTGATTCGGACCCGTAGTTTTAAAGTTTGATATTTTGGAAATTTTGGAAATTTTCTTTGATTTTGATGCTAAAGTCGTTGTTTAAGATGTTATTTATGCGAATTGATCTCACGAACAAGTCCGTAAGATATTTTTGAGGTTGTGTCCATAGTTGGTTTGGAGCCCCGAGGGCTCGGGTGAGTTTCGGATAGGCGTCAGAGTGTTTTTGAACTTAAAAATCTGGTGTTTTGGCTGTTATCTGGTGTCCAGGTTTTTGACCTTCGCGTTCGCGGTGCAACCCATGTGAACGCGATGCACAAGCTGGTCTGGGGCAGAATTATACCTACGCGAACGCAGGGCCTTGGTCACGAACGCGGAGCTTGGGGGGATGCTCTACGCGAACGCGAGGGGCCTTACGCGAACGCGTAGCACAAGGGGGACCTGGGGGGAGGGGAGTGGTGTAACTCTACGCGAACGCGGCCATAGGGTCGCGAACGCATGGAGTAAGAGAGGGGCTGGGAGCGGGGTAGTGATAACCCTGTGCGAACGCGGCCTGAAGCTCGCGAACGCATAGGCCAAGTAAGCCAACTCTACGCGAAAGTGGCCAGGAGCACGCGAACGGGATGAATAAACGCCCAGTCTCCTAAAAACAGAACAATTATGGGATTTTATCAAAATTTCATAACTTCTTCACCTAAACTCAACCTTGGGCGATTTTTGAAAGGGAACTTCACCACAAAATAATAGGTATGTATTCTTAGAATTGTTTTCTTCAAATTTCATTAACACCCATTAGATTTCTAGGCCTAAATCATGTTCTTAAGGGTAGAAAAATATGGAATTGGGTAGAGTTATGGATTTTTCAATAATTGGAATTTAGACCTCGTTTTGGGGTTGGATTTCAAATCTAATTACATATTCGGTCTCGTGGGTGAATGGGTGATCGGGTTTTGGTCCGAACCTCGTATTTTGACCAAGCGGGCCCGGGGTCAATTTTTGACTTTTTGGAAAGAATGTTAGAAAACCTATAATTAAGCATTGGAATTGAATTGTTTAGCGTTTATAGATGTTATTAAGTCAATTATGTCTAGATACAATTGATTTGGAGTAAAATTCAAAAGGGAAAGCGGTGATTGAGGCTTGATTTTGTTCGTAGAAGTCGAGGTAAGTGTTTGGCCTAACTTTAGCTTGAGGGAATAGGTGTTGAGTCTTATTTTCTATGTGTTTATACCATGTTCAATGTATAGGTGAGGTGACGAGTACCTATACGTTGGTGTCAAGCATATCTGTGAGTCGGATATTATGAATTTTGTGGTTTTCATTGATATTTATTGTGTTATAGCTTGAATTTCACTTTGTGATTGTTCATTTTGGTGGAAATTCTTGGTAATGAATATTGTTGAGCATTAGGTTCAGTTGAGGAATCTTATGTAAGGATATGTACTTGAGTGAGATTGGTTATAGCTGTGTCCCTTGCGGGGCCAGTGATATTTCTACTGTTGTTCCCTTGCCGGGATGTTGTGATTTATTATTATGGTTCATATTGTTGATTTTTCCTTGCCAAACTTATGTTATTGATATTGTTTGGGTGAGGAAGAGTGTAGAGCACGAAGGGTGATGCCGTGTATTGATTATTGTGAGGAAGAGTGTAAAGCACGAAGGGTGATGCCGTGTATTGATTATTGTGAGGAAGAGTGTAAAGCACGAAGGGTGATGTCGTGTACTGATTATTGTGAGGATGAGAGTGTAAAAGCACAAAAGGTGATGCCGTGCACTTGCATTTATTATTTGGTGAGGATGAGAGTAAAAGCACGAAGGGTGATTGTAACGGCCCGACCGGTCGTTTTGAGCTCTAGCACGTCGTTCAGCTGTTGGAAGTCATGAACAACTTCATTTCAGGTATTTTGACTTGTGCGTATGGTCGGAGTTGAAATTCAGGAAGTTCGGAGTTAGATTGGAAGGAAAATTCTCAATTCAAAAGCCTTAAGTTGAAGAAATTGACTAAGATTGGAATTTTGAGTAAACGACCTCGGAATCAGGATCTGAAGGTTCCAGCAGATTCGTATGATGATTTCGTACTTGGGCGTAAGTCCGGATCGGGTTTTGGATAACCCGGGAGCGTTTCGGCGTATATTGTGGAAGTTAGTATTTTAGAAGAATTTCATAAGTTTGGGTTGGAAGGCATCTCAGTGTTATAGAGGCCCGTTTGGGATTCTGAGTCTGGGAATAGCTCCGTATGGTGATTTTGGAGTTGGGAGCGCGATCTGAAGTGAATTCGGATGTCCGGAGGTCATTTTGAAGACATTTGGCTAAAGATAGAAATTTGAAGGTTTTTGAGAAATTTGACCGAGAGTTTGACTTTTTAATATCGAGGTCAGATTCCAATTCGGAAAGTTGGAGCAGGTCCGTAATGTCGAATATGACTTGTGTGCAAAATTTGGGGTCAATCAGACGTGATTTGATAGGTTTCGGCATCGGATGTAGAAGTTTAAAATTTCAAAGTTCATAAAGTTTGAATTTTAGTTCGATTCGAGATTTCAGCGTTGTTTGATGTGATTTGAGGCCTCGAGAAAGTTATCATGTTTTGGGACATGTTGGTATAATTGGTTAAGGTCCCGAGGGCCTCAGGTGGATTTCGGAATGTTAACGGAATGAATTTCGGACCAAAGAGTTGCTGAAATTTTTCTGCAGAAAAGCTGTTGACAATAATTTATGCATCGATGAGCTAACTTTGTAAGCGTATATATAATAATCTATAAGGAATCGGAAAATTTACAAAACATGAAAGTTGTAGATAATGAAGTCTAGTTTGTAGAACATTAAACCATTTGTCATTTGGAGTTTTGTGAAAAAGGTTATGATCGATTGAAGATGGCTGGTGGGGCAGTTTCGCCAGAATTTTCTGATGCGTGGAGCCGACTTTAGAAGCTCATATCTCGGAATATATAAAGAGTTATATGGTGTACAACCTATCAAATTAAAGATATTCTAGTCTAGTTTTAAAATCTTTAAACCGTTTATTATTTGGATATTTCTACAAGGAGTTATGGGTGTTTTAACAGAAGGTGCTCAACAAGAAAAAATTATAATAGGATGTACAAACTGCACAACACAAGTGCAAGGTACAACTCGATGAAGCATGGGCAGATTGTTTTAAACACGAATTTGGCCATTTCTTTCATTTCTTTCATTTGGCTTGGATGATTTTTGGAGAGCTCAAGGAGGGATTTTCACCAAGCAACACAAAGTAAGTGATTTCTTCCTATTTTTGAGTTAAATATGTGATCTTACATGGATTTAGACATGAAAAATTTGTATAAATTTGAGATTTTTGGGAAAGACCTAGAACTTGGAATTTTTGACTTTTACCATGAATTTGAGCATGGAAATTAAAACAAATTGTATATTTGAGTTAGTAAAGTTATGGGTAGAATTTATCTTCGAGAAATTTCGGAATCTGGGCACGTGGGCCCGAGGGCATTTTGGTCAATTCCTTGAGCGGAGATGGGAGTTTATATAATCTGAATTTTTAGCGAATATTTGAGTATATTTTCATTGTTTTATCACCATTTGGGTAGTTTTGGAGCGTTGTGCATCGATTGGAGTCGTCGGGAAGGCTTGGAGGCCGTTTATGGAATTTCGGAGCGAGGTAAGTCTCCTTTCTAACTTTGTGAGGGGGAATTGTCCCCATAGGTGAACTAAATGAATAAATGTTATTATTTGCGGGGGCTACGTACGCACGAGATGACGGGATTCCGTGCGTAGCTACTGTAATGCCATGTCCGGGTAGTCTAGGACCCACTAGCATGCCTTACGTGTTGTACATGTGATCCTATGATAATTTTAGGCTGATAATGCTATGGAATTGGTAATTTATTTTCCTAAAAAGGTTAGGGTGTACTCTTATTAATTATTTGGAAAGAGGATGGATTTCCCCGTGGATTATTGTGTTCCTGGCAAGGTTATTTTATTGAATATTGTTAAAACTTGGCAAACGAATTTCCAGAAAAATATTCTAAATACTATCTTCATGTTTAATTAAAGAGAATTTTATCACTTCTATGAGAAACTATTTTCTTGAATAAAATATGGATCTTTTATGTGAATACGTGTACATATGAGCACTTGAGTCGCAGATATGATTCGCGAGCAGGCTAGCCGTATTGTTATTATGTTGACTGTGTCGCATGATCGATTCGCAAGCGGGGAAAATAGATGCATCTATGGTTCGAGCCATTCGACCCTCGGCAGTGCACAGTTTATTATTGTTGGTCCGCGTTGTTCGACCCTCGGCATTTCTTGCGCATGATATTTGTTGCGTAGTTGCTATGTTTTATTTGCCTTATTACTGGCCTGGAATTTTAAGTTGTCAATTGAAATAACAGAGATTGAAAACTATTAAATATTTTGGAAGAAGTTGTTCCTTCCCGTTGATTAGGTTGTTATTTGATTAAATCACCCATGTTGATTAATTGGTATTAACATGACAAAGAATTTAAGTGTAAATTTTGGAAAGAGTTGACATTATTTATTCCTGAACTTAATAAATTGCCTATGATAACCATGCTTTGTGTCACACTTGAATAATCTAAATTGACCTATAGCAAGTGTCTAATCTGACCTCTCGTCACTACCTCTCTGAGGTTAGGCGGGATACTTACTGAGTACATGTTATTTTCTTACTCATACTACACTTGCTGTGCATTTTGTTGCACAGGTACCTTCATAGCCCAGTGACTGACTTGGAGACTTGGACGGGCTGCATCATCCAGAGGCGTTCCGCAGCTGACAGAGTCTTCCTCCTATGTATTTGTACTTTATTTTCAATCCTTGTTCAATTTGTACCTCGGACAAGCTTTGTATGATTGTATAAATCCTTAGAAGTTGCTCATGCACTTGTGTCACCAGGTTCTGGGGATGTGTTGGGATTTAGTCGATTAAAACTTAATTGAACTGCTGTCGTACTTAATTTACGAAGATTTATTTATTTGATTATGAAATGCAATGAATGGTAACGATTTCAAAAATGTTAAAACAGAAATTTCTTCAACTAATTAAGGTTTGGCTTGCCTGACAGTAGTGTCCAGCGCCATCACGACTTATGGAATTTGGGTCGTGACAGTGATGCCGTGCACTGTTTTCTTTGTGTTGTCATTTCCTGTTGTTAACTTGATATTTGAACTGTTATTTTATTTCGTTATTTCTATTATCTGATATTTCTTTCCCCCAGCATGTTTCCCCTTTTTCTTGAACTTAACTGGTTATTCTTGTTGTTATTATTTCTTTCAAATATTATTAAATTGCACAAGTTGTCTTGATTGACGTGTCCTAGCCTCGTCACTACTTCGCCGAGGTTAGGCTCGACACTTACTCAGTATATGGGGTCGGTTGTACTAATGCTACACTCTGCACATCTTTGTTGTGCAGATCCCGGTACAGGACCCTTTGGACATTAGATTGAGGAGGCTTCCTTCAGTCCACGTGGAGACACCGAGGTAGTCCTGTTGGCGTCCGCAGGCCTTGGAGTCCCTTCCTATTTCATTGTTCTGTTCTACTTATTTCAGAAATAGATGTATTTATTTCCTTCATACCATTATATGTATTATTCGTAGATAGTCCGTGAGATTGTGACTCCAAGGTTCTGGGATTGGTACTATGTAGTTTTCGTAAAGGCATTAAATTGAGCTAATATATCTTGCTTCATTTGTACTTTTATTTATGTTAGCGTTATATTTCACCCGTTATCGAGTAGTAATAAAGGAATAAAGTAAATTAAGCATTCACGTTGGCTTGCCTATCGGGTTCAACGTTAGGCGCCATCACAGTTCCGACGATGGAAAATTCAGGTCGTGACAAGTTGGTATCAGAGCACTAGGTTGTTTAGGTCTCACAATTCACGGACAAGCTTGGTAGAATCTGAGGGATCGGTACGGAGACGTCTCTACTTATCCCCCAGAGGCTGCAGAGTTTAGGAATAACTTCACATCTTTTCTTCTCTATCGTCCGATTTGAATTCTAAATGATAATTGAATTTCTATTCTATTCTCTCGCAGATAGCGAGAACACGTGCTTCTTTATCTACCGATCAGCAGCCCGGGCTTCCAGTTGCATCTCTTACGAGGGGCCGAGGACGAGGTCGTACTAGAGGCCAAGTTAGGGGCAGGGCTCAACCCAGAGCAGCAACCCCAATGGAGGATCCTCAGGTAGAGTTTGCCGATGAGGTTCCTTCCCAAACAGTCCCGGTTGGACCAGCTTAGGTCCCAGAGGGGTTCATTTCCACCCCGTTACTTCAGGATGCTCTGGTATGTTTAGTGGGCCTTATGGAGAGCGTTGCTCAGGCAGATATACTTCCTACAGTACCAACCATCTCTCAGGCTGGGGGAGGATCCCAGACTCCCGCCACCCGCACACCAGAGCAGCTAGCTTCTCAGTTCCAGACTCTAGCACCTCAGACAGTTGGGGTAGTTCAGCCAGGTATTGTGCCTCAGGCAGGGGAGGGAGCAACTATGACTGCTGATGCGTTATGGAGATTGGACCGGTTCACCAAGCTGTTTCCAACTACTTTCAGCAGTTCACCTTCAGAGGATCCCCAAGATTACTTAGACAATTGCTATGAGCTTCTTCAGAACATGGGGATCGTGGAGACCAATGAGGTCAATTTTGCTACTTTTCGCCTTTCTGGTCCCGCCAAGACTTGGTGGAGGGATTATTGCTTGACCAAACCAGCCGGATCACCACCTTTGTCTTGGGCTCAGTTCTCCGATTTTTTCTTGGAGAAGTTTCTTCCAGTCACCCAGAGAGAGGATCTCCAGAGGCAATTTGAGCGTCTCCAGCAGGGTTCTATGAAAATTACACAGTATGAGACCAGGTTGATAACTTTGGCCTGGCATGCTATCATGATACCCCCCACCGATCGAGAGAGGGTGAAGAGGTTTATTCAGGGGCTAGCTCAGCCAATTAGACTGCAGATGGCCAGAGAGACAGGCACATTTCCTTTCAGGAGGCGACCAATGTGGCCAGGCGAGTCGAGATGGTCTTATTGCAGGGTAGTGGTCAGGGGTTTGACAAGAGGCCTCGTCATTTTGGCTGGTTCAGTGGTGCCTCATCGGGAGGCAGGAATTCTTTTGGCAGAGGTCATCCTCCTAGACCCTTTCAGTCAGCACTTCAGGTATCCCGCAGTGCAACACCATCTCCTATCAGTGCATCGCCGCTCCATAGTTTTTAGAGTGGTTACTCCAGTCGACAAAGACAATTTCAGGGCCAGCAGTCTCAGCAGCCGAGATCTTGTTATACATGTGGTGGCCTGGGGCACATTGCTAGATTTTGCCCCCGAGCCTCAAGTGGTTCTCAGCACTAGGGTTCCCGTGCTATGATTCCCGCACCAGGTGCTCCACCACTCCCTCAGCCATCTAGGGGTGGAGGCCGAGGTGCTAGAGGTGGAGGTCATATAGTCATAGGTGGAGGTCAGGCTACCAGAGGTAGAGGCCAGCCAACAGTAGGCCATCCTAGAGATGTTCAGATTGGTGGGGCCCAGCCCTGATGTTATGCTATTCCTGCCAGACCTGAGGCTGAGGCCTCCGATGCAGTCATTATAGGTATGGTATCAGTTTGCAGCAGGGATGCTTCGATTTTGTTTGATCCAGGATCCATATTCTCCTATGTGTCATCATATTTTGCTCCTTGTTTGATTATGTCTCGTGATTCTCTGAGTACTCCTGTATATGTCGCTACACCGGTGGGTGATTCAATTGTGGTAGATTGTGTCTACCGTTCGTGTGTAGTGGTTATTGGTGGTCTTGAGACCAGTGTGGATCTTCTACTCCTTGACATGGTTGATTTCGATGTTATTTTGGGGATGGATTGGTTGTCGCCCTATCATGCATTCTGGACTGTCATGCCAAGACTGTGACCTTGGCCTTGCCGAGTGTACCTCGATTGGAATGGAGGGGGACTCCTGGTCATTCTTCCAGCAGGGTTATCTCATATATGAAGGCTCGGCGCATGGTCGAGAAAGGGTGTTAAGCCTATTTGGCTTATGTTCGTGATTCTAGCGCCGAAGTTCTTTCAATGGAGTCTGTGCCCATTGTTCGTGAGTTTCCAGAGGTATTTCTTGCAGACTTGCCGGGTATGCCACCCGACAGGGATATTGACTTTTGCATTGAGTTGGCTCCGAGCACTCAGCCCATTTTTATTCCCCCATACCGTATGGCCCTGCCTGAGTTGAAAGAGTTGAAGGAACAATTGCAGGATTTTCTAGATAAAGGCTTTATTAGGCCTAGTGTTTCGCCATGGGGTGCGGTGTTGTTTGTTAAGAAGAAAGACGGAATGATGAGGATGTGCATTGATTACCAGCAATTGAATAAGGTTACTATCAAGAACAAATATCTATTGCCGAGGATTGATGATTTGTTTGATCAGCTTCAGGGTGCCACTGTGTTTTTAAAGATTGCCTTGAGATCTGGCTACCATCAGTTGAAGATTAGGGCGTTCGATGTCCCTAAGACAGCCTTTCGTACTCGGTATGGGCACTATGAGTTCTTGGTGATGTCGAATGCTCCAGCTGCTTTTATGGATTTGATGAACCGAGTATTCAGGCCCTATTTGGATTCATTCGTGATTGTTTTCATTGATGATATTTTGATTTACTCCCGCATTCGAGAGGAGCACGAGAAGCACCCTCGAGTCGTTCTCCAGACTCTAAAGGACTGTCAGTTGTATGCTAAGTTTTCCAAGTGTGAGTTCTGTTGAGCTCGATTGCATTCTTGGGTCATGTTGTTTCAACATAGGGTATTCAGGTAGATCCCAAGAAGATTTCATCAGTCAAGGATTGGCCTAGACCCACATCAGCTATAGAGATTCGGAGTTTCTTGGGCTTAGCAGGTTACTATCGTCGGTTTTGGCTTTTCATCTATTGCAGCCTTGATGACCAGGTTGACTCAGAAGGGTGCCCAGTTCGGGTGGTCAGAGGAGTGTGAGGCGAGCTTTCAGAAGCTCAAGGCAGCCTTGACCACGACACCGGTGTTTGTTTTTCCCTCAGGATCAATGTCATATACTGTGTATTGTGATGCTTCTCGGGTTGGACTTAGTGCAGTGTTGATGCAGGATGGTAAGGTTATAGCATATGCTTCACGTCAGTTTAAGGTTCATGAGAAGAACTATCCAGTTCATGATTTAGAGTTAGCAGCCATTGTCCACGCGCTGAAGATTTGGAGGCACCATCTGTATGGTGTGTCATGTGAGGTGTTCACAGATCATAAGAGTTTGCAATATCTGTTCAAGCAGAAGGAGTTGAATATGAGGCAGAGAAGATGGTTGGAGATATTGAAAGACTATGACATCACCATCTTATATCATCTGGGGAAGGCCAATGTAGTGGCCGATGCTTTGAGTAGGAAGTCAGCCAGTATGGGTAGTCTTACTTATATTCCGGTCGGGGAGCAACCACTTTGGATGTTCAGGATTTGGACAATCGGTTCATGAGATTGGATGTTTATGAGACCGGCAGTGTTCTAGCTTATACTGCGGATCGTTCTTCATTATTCGACCGTATTCGGGATCGGCAGTATGATGATCTTCATTTGCGTGCCCTTAGGGACACGGTTCGGCACGGAGGTGCCAAGTAGGTTTCGGTTGGTGATGATGGAGTCTTGCGGATGCAGGGCCGTATTTGTGTGCCCAATGTTGATGGACTTCGTGAGTTGATATTGCAGGAGGCCGATAGTTCCCGATATTCCATTCATCCGGGCGCCGCAAAGATGTATTAGGATTTGTGGCAACATTATTGGTGGCGAAGGATGAAGAAAGATATCGTGGCATATGTAGCTCGGTGCTTGAACTGTCAACAGGTTAAGTACGAGCACTAGAGACCCAGTGGATTGATGCAGCAGATTGAGATTCCTAAGTGGAAGTGGGAGCGTGTCACCATAGATTTCTTAGTTGGACTCCCACTGACTCAGAGGAAGTTTGATGCAGTATGGGCCATTGTGGATAGGCTGACCAAGTCAGTGCATTTCATCCCTGTGGCAGTTTCCTATTCTTCGGAGAGGTTAGCAGGTATCTACATCGGGGAGATTGTTCGCCTCCACGGTGTGCCCGTCTCTATTATTTCTGAATGAGGTATGCAATTTACCTCACATTTCTGGAGAGTATTTCAGCGTGAGTTAGGCACACAAGTTGAGTTGAGCACATCGTTTCATCCTCAGACGGACGGACAGTCCGAGCGCACTATTCAGATTTTAGAGGATATGTTGCGAGCATGTGTCATTGATTTTGGAGGTTCTTGGGACCAATTTTTGCCTTTAGTTGAGT
The DNA here is from genome assembly GCA_005239495.1 of Nicotiana undulata. Classification (NCBI taxonomy): domain Eukaryota; kingdom Viridiplantae; phylum Streptophyta; class Magnoliopsida; order Solanales; family Solanaceae; genus Nicotiana; species Nicotiana undulata. Next base: position 7,791 of record MDKH01177602.1, on the reverse strand, counting down.
TTGCCTACAACAACAGCTACCAAGCATTCAGATGGCTCCTTATGAGGCATTGTATGGTAGGCGGTGTCGGTTGCCAGTTGGGCGGCTTGAGCCGGGAGAGGCTCGGTTGTTGGGTACGAAGTTAGTGAAGGATGCCTTGGATAAGGTGAAGATCATTCAGGATAGACTTCGTACAGATCGGTCCAGGCAGACTGCAAAGTTCGTAATTTAGCATTCATGGTCGAAGAGCGGGTGTTGCTTTGGGTGTCGCCCATGAAGGGCGTGATGAGGTTCGGAAAGAAGGGCAAGCTGAGCCCTAGGTACATTGGTCCGTTTGAGATCCTTGAGAGAGTGGGAGAGGTGGCCTACATGCTTGCTTTGCCACCGAGTTTATCAGTCGTGCATCCGGTGTTTCATGTATCTATGTTTCGGAAGTATCACGGTGATCCATCCCATGTGTTGGACTTCAGCAGTGTCTAGTTGGACAAGGATTTGACTTATGAGGAAGAGTCGATAGCCATATTAGACCGACAGATTCGTTAGTTGAGATCGAAGAGTTATCCTTCGGTTCGTGTTCAGTGGAGAGGTCAGCCTGCCGAGGCAGCTACCTGGGAGTCCGAGTCTGATATGCGGAGCCGTTATCCCTATCTTTTTCTCGATTCAGGTACTTTTCTATGTCCGTTCAAGGACGAATGTTTGTTTTAGAGGTGGAGATTGTGATGACCCAAAAGGTCATCCCGTATTTTATGTGTCAAATCTGTGTTCCGAGGTCATAAAAACCTCCTTTTATCTCACCTCAATTTGCGTGCGCAGCCCGGGCGTATAGCCAAGAAGCCGTTATGTGAAAAAGTGAGAAAAATGGTAGTTTTGTTTTTGAAATTTGATTTGTGTTGACTTTAGTCAATATTTTTGGTAAACGGACCTGGACTCGTGATTTGACGGTCCTGGAGGGTCCGTAGGAAAATATGGGACTTGGGCGTATGCCCGAAATCGAATTCCGGGGTCCCAAGCCCGAGAAATGAATTTTTGAAAGAAATTGTTTTTCTTAAAATATAAGGGATTTTAGAAATTTTATTATGTTTGAAATATATGGTATCGGGCCCGTATTTTTGTTCCGGAGCCCGGTACAGGTTCAATATGATATTTATGACATGTCTGTAAAATTTGGTAAGAAATGGAAGTCGTTTGACGTGATTCGGACCCGTAGTTGTAAAGTTTGATATTTTGGAAGTTTTGGAAATTTTCTTTGATTTTGATGCTAAAGTCGTTGTTTAAGATGTTATTTTGGTGATTTGATCGCACAAACAAGTCCGTAGGATGTTTTTGAGGGTGTGTGCATATTTTGTTTGGAGCCCCGAGGGCTCGGGTGAGTTTCGGATAGGCGTCGGAGTGTTTTTGAACTTAAAAATCTGGTGTTTTGGCTGTTATCTGGTGTCCAGGTTTTTGACCTCTACGTTTGCGGTGCAACCCATGCGAACGCGATGCACAAACTGGGCTGGGGCAGAATTATACCTACGCGAACGTAGGGCCTGGGTCGCGAACGGGGAGCTTGGGGGGGGGGGGGATGCTCTACGCGAACGTGAGGGGCCTTACACGAACGCGTAGCACAAGGGGACCTGGGGGAGGGGAGTGCTGTAACTCTACGCGAAACCGGCCATAGGGTCGCGAACGCATAGAGTAAGAGAGGGGTTGGGGGCTGGGTAGTGATAACCCTGTGCGAATGCAGCCTATAGCTCGCGAACGCATAGGCCAAGTAAGCCAACTCTATGCGAAAGCGGCCAAGGGCACGCGAACGCGATGAATAAACGCCCAGTCTCCTAAAGACAGAACAATTACGGGATTTTATCAAAATTTCATAACTTCTTCACCTAAACTCAACCTTGGGCGATTTTTGCAAGGGAACTTCACCACAAAGTCATAGGTGTGTATTCTTAGACTTGTTTTCTTCAAATTCCATTAACACCCATTAGATTTCTAGCCTAAATCATGTGTTAAGGGTATAAAATTGGGGAATTGGGTAGAGTTAGGGATTTTTGAATAATTAGAATTTAGACCTCGTTTTGGGGTCAAATTTCGAAACTAATTACATATTCGGGCTCGTGGGTGAATGGGTGATCGGGTTTTGGTCCGAACCTCGTGTTTTGACCAAGCGGGCCCGGGATCGATTTTTGACTTTTTGGATAGAATGTTAGAAAACCTATAATTAAGCATTGGAATTGAATTTTTAAGCGTTTATTGATGTTATTAAGTCAATTATGTCTAGATACAATTGATTTGGAGTCAAATTCAAAAGGGAAAGCGGTGATTGAGGCTTGATTTTGGTCGTGGAAGTCGAGGTAAGTGTTTGACCTAACTTTAGCTTGAGGGAATAGGTGTTGAGTCTTATTTGCTATGTGTTTATACCATGTTCAACGTATAGGTGAGGTGACGAGTACCTATACGTTGGTGTCAAGCTTGACCGTGAGTCGGATATTATGAATTTTGTGGTTTTCATTGATATTTATTGTGTTATAGCTTGAATTTCACTTTCTGGTTGTTCAATTTGGTGGAAATTCTTGGTAATGAATATTGTTGAGCATTAGTTTCAGTTGAGGAATCTTATGTAAGGATATGTACTTGAGTGAGATTGGTTATAGCTGTGTCCTTTGCGGGGACGGTTATATTTCTACTGTTGTTCCCTTGCCGGGATGTTGTGATTTATTATTATGGTTCATATTATTGATTTTTCCTTGCCAAACTTCTATTATTGATATTGTTTGGGTGAGGAAGAGTGTAAAGCCCGAAGGGTGATGTCGTGTATTGATTATTGTGAGGATGAGAGTGTAAAAGCACGAAGGGTGATGTCGTGCACTTGCATTTATTATTTGGTGAGGATGAGAGTAAAATCACGAAGGGTGATGCCGTGCACTGTTTTCTTTGTGTTGTCATTTCCTGCTGTTAACTTGATATTTGAACTGTTGTCTTATTTCGTTATTTCTGTTATATGATATTTCTTTCCCCCAGCATGTTTCCCCTTTTTTCTTGTACTTAACTGGCTATTCTTGTTGTTATTATTTCTTCCAAATATTATTAAATTGCATAGGTTGTCTTGATTTTCGTGTCCTAGCCTCGTCACTACTTCGCCGAGGTTAGGCTCGACACTTACTCAGTACATGGGGTCGGTTGTACTGATGCTACACTCTGCACATCTTTGTCGTGCAGATCCCGGTACATGACCCTTTGGACATTAGATTGAGGAGGCTGCCTTCAGTCCACGTGGAGACACCGAGGTAACACTGTTGGCGTCCGTAGGCCTTGGCGTCCCCTCCTATTTCATTGTATTCTGTTCTACTTATTTCGGAAACAGATGTATTTATTTCCTTCAGACCATTATATGTATTATTCGTAGACAGTCCGTGAGATTGTGACTCCAAGGTTCTGGGTTTGGTACTATGTAGTTTTCGTAAAGGCATTAAATTGAGCTAATATATCTTGCTCCATTTGTACTTTTATTTATGTTAGCGTTATATTTCATTCTCGTTATCGAGTAGTAATAAAGGAATAAAGAAATTAAGCATTCGCGTTGGCTTGCCTATCGGGTTCAACGTTAGGCGCCATCTCGGTCCCTAACGGTGGGAAATTCGAGTCGTGACAGGCTTTGACCTAAATTATGATATCTATATATATATAATTGAAGGCCCTTGGCCCGGTTACGTGGAATCATTCATAAACCAGCAAAATTACTTATCTTTTCTCTCCTTTCTTTGCGTCATTTCCCTATTCTTTTCGTTCGTAGAAGAAATAATGTTTCAATTACTTTTTCCCGGATGTCGACGTTTAATTATTACACGCCTCAAAAGCCTCTAACAAATAGAAAGGCTAAAAGTCTTAATCGAAAATCAAACCCAGAGTAGGAGCCGCTTCACAAAGCGTAACAATTATGAGATGTTTTGGTTGACCCTCAAAGACATACATGACGGTTCTATTCCTTCAATTCTCCTCCTCCCTTCAGCACCTAGCATGTAACTTTCCTCTTTCCCGTGTATCTATATTTCTTGATAACTTTCTGAAGAAAAACATTTAACTACCTTTAATGGTTTGTACCGTACTAGGAACTTAAGTAATTGATTTTTTACGATTTTGGAATTCGAAAGACACTACTTTCTGTAAAAGTTTGTTATTTACTAATTATGATGGCTAAAGTATATTAGATATAGGTTTTTGGGTTATGTTTCTTGGACTCTCTAAAAATCCCGTTCCATGTCCTTAAATAATAAACTAATATTAGGGGATCCAACACACGCCCGACAATATTTTTAGAGAGATCAAGTAATATAATTTTTTATTACATTGTTTCATAGGTTGGAGGCACTGCATGAATTTTAAGGGGATTCATATTTAGTCTTCTTTGTGAACTTATATGTTTAAGTTCGGCGCTAATGAAAATGTTGTTATTTGCCTGTTGTGAAGATGGGTTACAAAATTAAATATTGTTCTGTTTGGAATGAATTGCTGTAAATTAAATTTTTTTCATTGTGAATAATTGAATTTCATGATTTGGTAGCCGATTAGCTATCAGATTGAAATTTTGTTTATCAATAGAATTTGTTTTTTATATCAGTAATTAAACCAATCATCGTACGCAAATCTCTATTATATTTTGTATGTTATACCATTCAGTATACATGTCATATTTGTCGTCTTTGTTGTATGATGCTTTACGCAAATCATAGAAATTAAAAATTCAACTCAGTTTGTGTATCTATGTGTACGTGGTGGGTGGATGATCCATTTGCGAGGGGTTAGCAAAGTGTTTTATAAAGGTTCGTATAAGAAAGGTGTTCTTAAGTTGATTATGACTTTTTTCTTATATTTTCTATTTCCATAAGACTAAATACACCTCCGAGTTCGTATATAAGATCGTTATTTTAGAGTGGAATATACAACATCATTATAGGGAGAGAACTAGGCTTTTTCCAGTGACAAGACTATATACATCCTGGTTAGTGCTACATACTTGACCAAAGTTGTTGTGTTTATTATTGTCGTTTCTAACGTATCTATTTTGTATTAGGTTCTAACTTTCATGCATTATCTAATGTTGTTGTACTTGTATTAGGGATCATGGTCGCGACATGGTGATGTAACTTAAGGTTGGAGGTTCAAATGTTGATGTAACTTCAATGACCTTCTTTACAAGAAAGAAATTTTAGAATTTGTAGCTTTCAATGTTATGGAAGGTATACCTTTGTCTAGGGTGTACAAATCGAATCGAAAAATCGCACCGAACCGAAAAGTCAAACCGAATCAATTAAAACCCGATTTGACTTTGTATTGAGTAAAAAAAATCCGAACCAAACCGACATATATATATATATATATAAGATTCATATAGAATTTTCTTTAAAATTGTCTAGAAATATTTGGGATTCGCTTATACAGGATATAATATTTAATAGAATATGAAGTTTTCCATATTTATTAACCTTAAATAATGGCTTTCATGGTCAATTTCTTATCAAGTGTTACGAAAATACGTCAATCTCTTTGTTATTTCGTATTCATATGTCAAGATCTATTAAATTTTTATACCTTTTTCGAATTTGAAATGATTATTATTATTTAGGTTTTGTATTGATTTTTATATTTAATTCAGACGACTAAAAACATAACTATCATGTATTACAACGTAAATTCTTGCATAAGAATATTTTAATAGATAAAATGTTTGTCAATTTTTTAAATTTTTACTAAACATATATTTACTTATAAAAAATTTGACAAAGTAAGATTGAAATAATATTTAAGTAACAAAAAACCGAAAAATCCAACAAAACCGAACCAATCCAAACTAATATAACTGGTTTGGTTTGGTTTTGATAAAAATTGAACCAACCCAGTCCATGTACATCTACTTTTGTCTTGACTCTTGAGAGATGGACGTGGATTCAAGTTTGGATTGCGTCTTGCATATATCCCTTAAACTGTTTATGTATTTAAAAAAATTTTATCTCCACTACAGATAATAGCACACTCAAATACTAAGCAAAAAATAATTTTTTTTCTTAATTATAAAGTATGACAATAACTATTTAGCCATGTCTAAATTTTCTTTCTAACCGCGCGAAGCGCGGATGGATTAACTAGTCTTTTAATAAATAAAGAGATTTGATTTTCTGGTGGGAGCGGGTTGCACGCCACAACAAAAAATGATAAGGGTGGACAAGTGGGATCGGATTGCACGCCGCAACAGGAGAAATAAGAGTGATATATATATATATATATATATAGGGAGGAGAATAAGGGTGGATAGGTTGGAGCGGATTGCGCGCCGCAACAAGGAGTAATAAGGGAAGATATTCATGTTTTTCTGATTTTAAACATAAAGACTGGAAGTGGAGATGCCCAAGGTCCTTGAGAGAGAATCTGCATCCAAGTGAATTCACAATTGTGCGATGTGATCTTTTGAAGAACCAGTGACCATGATGTCGTCGACGTAAATTAACACAATGACCATAACATTAGAAGATTGATAAATGAACAGAGAAGTGCCGGATTACGCCCTCTTGAGAACACATGAAATGAGGGGCTGCATAAGAGCACAATGCTGGGCATGAGGATCTTGGCGAAGTCCATAAATTGGCTAGTGAAGGAGACATACCTGTTTTGGATGCAGAGGATCAACAAATCCTTGTGGTTGTTGTATGAACATTGTTTCCGCTAGAGTTCCTTGCAAAAATGCATTGTTCACGTCGAGTTGGTGCAGGGGCCATCTGTAAGTCAAAACTAGAGAAAGAATAAGTCTAATAGTAATATGTTTAACTACCGGACTGAAAGTAACATGAAAGGCAATTCTTGGGCGTTGGTGAAAACCTTTAGCTGCAAGACGAGCCTTGTAGCTGTCACGACCCGTTTTCGGGTTGTGATGGCGCCTGTCGTGGAACCAGGCTAGCTAACCGTTACAACAATACTCAATTCATTTACTAGAGAAATTTACTCATCATTGGCTCAATTCATAGAAAATACTAACATTTTTAATCATTTAAAACAGTCTAACAAAAGAAATGAGCTCCAACAATCACCCTAGGATCTGGAGTCACGCAGTCATGAGCTACTAACATCAATACAACTGAGAATAATAAAACTGAAGTTTTAAGTTTCAAAGTTCCAACACTGAAGGGAAATAGGGAAAAGAGGGACGAGACAGCGAACGCCAGCTGCTACCTCGTCGACTCTGAGAGAATGGCTGCTATCACCGCTCCGCGTCAAATCTCGGTGCACCTGGATCTGCACACACAGTGTGCAGGTAAGTAACGAAAACAACCTACAGTTTGAGGAGGTAGTGATGAACTCAACCTCCGTAAATCATAGTTCAAATAATGAATATTTAAGGAATAATCGAGTATATCAGTGACAATATCCGTAAATAACAATTAAATGCCATGTATGTATTATGCAACTCTCACAGGTAGTCCTCTCGGTACACATAATTGGCCATTGGCTCAATGAAATCCATCCCGTAACATGTACGACGTGGTGACTCAGTCACTAAGTACCGAGGGAGCAGGACAATTCAGCCCTTCGGAGAAATCCATCTCCGGGATATCATACTCATCCATAATCCGTACCAGGGAAATCCATCTCTCCATGTATCATGAACAATATCTGTGCCAGGGAAATCCATCCCTCAATATCTGTGCGCTCATTGGGGGTGTAAAGACTCCGGAGGAGCCGCCAAGGATATGGCCCAAGCGCTATCTATATATCAATCCCACGAAGTGTATATCATCTCAACATTTGGCTCTAGGCCCATACTCAGTCAGAATTACCAGT